>JAINUG010000014.1:6926337-6993837 GCA_029706075.1 Aldrovandia affinis | reverse complement strand
GCATCCACAGGGGCCTCTCTCACAGAGCGCATTCACAGGGCCCCTCTCTCACAGAGCGCATTCACAGGGCCCCTCTCTCACAGAGCGCATCCACAGGGCCCTCTCTCACAGAGCGCATTCACAGGGCCCTCTCTCACAGAGCGCATCCACAGGGCCCCTCTCTCACAGAGCGCATTCACAGGGCCCTTCTCTCACAGAACAAATTCACAGGGCCCATCTTTCACAGAGTACCTTCACAGGACCTGACAGGATCTCTCACAGATAATTAATTCTGTACATCTAGCCAATTGTCATCACTGCATCACTGCCTACATGTTTAATACTGCTTTTTGTATATGTATACTTGTTTAAAACATCCTAAAAAAAAAAGATGTAAAAAATAAAAATAATAATTCATAATAATTAACTTTTCCTTCCAGGTGTTACGGGTATGGTATGCAGCTGCCAACAATGATGTCTATTCCTGTATTACTACACTGATCTCTTGCACAAACAATGATCGATCATACCATGTATCAATGCACATCTTGTAAGTCACTCTGGATAAGAGTGTCTGCTAAATGCTTGAAATGTTATGTAAATGTAGAGCGCATTCACAGGGCCTGAGCCCCTCTCTCACAGAGTGCATTCACAGGGTCCGAGCCCGTCTCCCAGAGCGTGCGTGCATGTCTGAGCAGGGCTGCTCTTTCTCCAACTCTGTGCAACGTGCACTCCTAACTCTAAATAATCTAAATAAATAAACACAAACTCTGCATGAGTAAATAAAACAGCCACACCGCAGAGACATCTGCTGCTAATCCCACCCCGCCTCTGTTCTTCTGTACAGTACGCACAAAATTGCATGTTTAAAAAAAGGAAGACATCTTACCTCTGGAATGCCTG
Organism: Aldrovandia affinis; assembly: GCA_029706075.1. Taxonomy (NCBI): domain Eukaryota; kingdom Metazoa; phylum Chordata; class Actinopteri; order Notacanthiformes; family Halosauridae; genus Aldrovandia; species Aldrovandia affinis. The sequence continues at coordinate 6,992,955 of JAINUG010000014.1, read as the reverse complement.
GTCTATCTAGCCAGTCTGCATAAACAGCTTCAAGGGTGAGGCCTCGTCTGCAAACACAATGACATAACGTCATTATTACTGTTACTGTGTCATTATGAGAGACACAACAAGAAAGATGCTGTCCTTGGAAAATATTAATGAGCACGTACATGCAGAATTATTATTATTTTTATTATATAGTTTGTTTGCGACACACACAGAATAAAAAGCAATATCAAAATGCATAGAAATCTCACAAAGAGTTGTAATTGTTTTTGTCACCCCAACAGGGATTTAGTAAAAAAATTAAAAATTTAAAAATAAATTTAAAAAAAGTTTCATAGTGACTACGACCAGCAGAGGGGCGGAGGTTGTGCGTTACGTTATTGTACCAAAGTTACTCACCACTAACGGAGCAGTGCTCTAATTTCAATATGGGAGTGCCACTAGGGGGCAGCAATTGGCTGTTCGCCCCAGGATGGGGGAAGGGAAGCCGATACGAGATCGCTGCATATAGAAGTGGCCCTGTGTGCATACGGTGACAGCTTGGCGGGGTTCCGGCTCTGAGGAGGCGGGGCCCAGCCGCATGTCACTCAGGACTACGGCAGAAAACTCAAGATATATGAGGGAGTGGGATAATTGACATGAAAAATTAGGGTATAATGACTAAATATGGGGAGAAAAACGGGGAGAAAAAGAGCAGAAAGAGAAAGTAGAAAAAAAATAATAAAATAACAAGTTTGTCTGAAACGTCTCACTGCGTTTTGGGGGTTGTGACCGAAAGAGCAGACAGATCCCCTGATTCAGTCTAACTGAAGTTTGCCGGTAATTCAAACCGTTTCTCTGAAGCTGTAATTCGATGTCGAGACTCACAGTCTTAGAACGTACTGCTGATTATTTCATTAATGTGAGTGGTTTCATGCCGGCCTCCTTTCAAGTGTGTGGCAAATTTGCACAATGACACCCAGCAACGTATAGCTAAGTGAAACAATTCCATCATTCCCTTCAACAAAAGGCTGCTACCTACAGTACCAGCCAATAGTTTGAGTACACCTGCTGGAAACTAGGTTTATCTCATAATTGACAATGTTTTACACTGTATACACTACCGTTCAAAAGTTTGGGGTCACCTGCTGGAAACTATTTTTATCTCATAATTGACAATGCTTTACACCATATACATTTCTGTAAATACTTTAAAATGAAAAAAAACACATGTAACAATGAACAAAACGAACATCAAAGAAATGTTCAAGAAAATTATATTGAAAATTGAATCTTGTATTCCTCAAAATAGTCACCCTTTTGCCGTGAGAATAGCCTCACAAACAGTGGCCATTCGGTTAATACGTTTTAGCAGGAAATCACCCGACATGTTTTCCCAGCTTTGCTTTGACTCTTCCTTTCCAGTTTGTCCCATACAAATTCTATGGGATTGAGGTCTGGACACTGGGCAGGCCAGGTCTTTAGTTTGAGTTGTTGTTCACATTCCTCCATCACCAGATACTTCTTGCACAACTTCAAGGTGTGTTTCGGGTCGTTATCTTGCTGAAGAATGAAGGAGTGCCCGATTAGCCATAGTCCAGATGGAAGGTGACCCCAAACTTTTGAACGGTAGTGTATGTTTCTGTAAATACTTGAAAATGACAAAAAACACATGTAACAAACATAAGGAACATCAAACCAATTTTCAAGAAAATTTTAAATTGTCTGTAAATCTTGGATTCTTCAAAATAGCCATGCTTTGCTTTGATGACAGCTTCACAAACACGGGCCATTCGGTTAATACGTTTCTGCAGGAAATCACCCGACATGTCTTCACAGCTCTCCTGCAGCAATTCCCAGAGACACTTGTGGGTTGCTTTGCTTTGACTCTTCTGTCCAGTTCATCCCATACAAGTTCTATGGGATTGAGGTCTGGACACTGGGCAGGCCAGGTCATTAGTTTGAGTTGTCCTTCACATTCCTCCTTCACCAGATAGTTGCACATCTTCAAGGTGCGTTTGGCATCGCTACCTTGCTGAAGAATGAAGGATTGCCCGATTAGCAGTAATCCAGATGGAAGGTGTACTCAAACTTTTGACTGGCACTGTATGTAGAACATGTATAACTCATTCTCCCAAGAATCATCTTATCACAAAAAAAAGGTTTGACATGAAGCTGACATTCTCCCTCCCAAGGAATTTTTCTTATTTATTTTACAAAACAATGTTGAAAGACAAATCTTAAGTAAAAACAGAAAGTTTTATACACAATGTACATTTCACCGTGTAACAGAAAGTCTTGTCTATTTTCACTCTAAAATATTTTATGATGAGCTCAACATTTAATATGTGCCTGGTAATATAGTTTCCCAACATAACTGCCATAATACAGTCAGAAAATGAACTTCAAAACTAATGGACCGCAAAAACACAGTCCTAATTTTCAGAGTTGTAAACAAGGACCATGTGAATGAGTTTCAAGTCACGATGGACAAGTCAGGCCAGTCAAATCCAATTTCACCATAACCACAATGCCTGCAAGGACTTACCATAAACATAACGCACAAAACATATTTCACAAATGATGACTCAAAATGACTCCGAAGGAGGCCGGAATCTAACACAGTAAAAGAGCAGTTTTTTCCCACGGTCTTCAAAAGGGCCCAGTGAGAGACCAACTATAACACATAAGATATGATTATTACTCATAGGAATGCCTATTAATGAGCAAAATAAGGATTTTGCGATAACCAGAATTCGTATTATTTTTATGAAAAAATATTACTGACTTACAAATAACTGCCAAAATAAAGGAAACACTTGAGTAAATGAAGGGTTTGGTGTGGTGTTGGGCGCATTTTCCTGGCAACCCCTTAGAGGGCAAGGTAAATGGTTGGATGAACATGAAAATAATAGGGCTGGGACTTTAACGCAATTTCGTTAATTAATTACAGAAAAAACAACGCGTAAAAAATGTATGCATTTTAATCGCACTATATTTTTGCACTCCAGACACCACGGAACGTTTCTCAGTGGACGAATTCCAGGCATACCGATCATACCGATGCACAACGTGCATTGAGTGACGTCAGACAACAAAGCCCCACTCTGAGTAGAGCGTTGTAGGCTAACATGGAAGAACCAGATGAGACCGCTAAATCACCTCAATGCTAAACATGTTGCAGCTAGCGTGGAAGCCAGAGCTAACGCTGATCAGGCTAACGTTAGTCCTAGTACGAGCAAGCAGAGTCGCCAACCCACACTCGACCAGATGACGGGGTTCAGAGCCAAGATGAGTAAGACCACGTCTAACAAAGTAACCAACTCACTGGCTCACTGGATTGCCGTGGACTGTAGACCACTTTCGGTGGTCGAAGATAAGGGGCTAGAAAAGGTGCTACAGATTGCGTCGTCTGACACAATTTATGAACTGCCATGCAGAAAGACAATTTCGAAAAAAAAATCCAGCAGCTTCTTCCAAAGGTCCTTTGCACTATCATATTCCTAAAATTGCTGCACTTTGTTAAAAATTGCACTGGTCTGTGTAGTAGCTAAAATAAACAAGATTTTGCTGCTTAAACTTATGTATATGTCTATTCATTGATTCACTCGTATACCAAAATCCATTTGAATTGAAAAATGTTGCTTCTCGTGTCAAATATTGATATGCGATTAAAATGCGATTCATTTCGATTAATTAATTACAAAGCCTCTAATTAATTAGATTAATTTTTTTAATCGAGTCCCACCACTAGAAAATAATGTAAACCATATATCATGGCCGTCTCAGTCACCAGATCTCAACCCAGATTGAATTTCTTGTGGAAGAATGGTATTACATCCCTTTAATAGAGTGTGAGACACACATAGAATCTATGCCAAGGTGTAGTGAAGCAGTTCTGGTGGCTCGTGGTGGCCCAATGCCCTAATAAGACACTTTATGTTGACGTTTCCTTTATTTTGGCACCTGTATTTGCACTCATTCTTATTGGAGGTGACTTGCTTGTTCCAGAACTTACATGTTGTCCATTTTAAAAAGCCGGAGGTGAAGCCACTGGGCCCAGCTGGGAATCAAACTCCCAACACCTCTGGTTCCTTAAACATCACTGTACTCTGCACTGGCACAAAAACAAACAGTGCAGGCAGGCGTGCGCACCATGTGGTCTGTCCATTGGGGGAGAGCCGCCCCTCCCCCTCCCTGCTCCTCTCTCTCCCCCAGCACTACAGGTGAGCAGGACTGGCCCTCATGGCTGGTAAACCTGAGTGAATTCCTCTCCACCAGCCATGTTTACGAACGCAGATGACAGACACAAATATTGACTAACCACCCCCCCCAAAAAAGCAAAAAAAAAAGCCCTCTTTATTTTAATCAAACAAGTCACAGCCAAGCTTAAGGTCTGAGCTGGGCACTGTGATGCATCACCCCCAATCTGAGTTTATCTTAGTTTACGAAAAACGGGATAAAAAAAGAGGACTGACGGAAGAGAGAGAGTGTGAGAGAGAGGTGGAGAGAAACAGAAGGAGCAAAAGAGGCAGAAGGGGAGGGGGAGGGAAAGGGTGAGAGAGGGACTGAGAGAAAGAGGAAAAGATGAGAATGAGAGAGGGAGCAGAAGATGAAGAGAAGGAGAAATATGGAATTTACATACATTTACACCATTTCAATTTACATGGCTATACAGTAATATGGAAATGGTAAACAAGGCATCAATGTAATGTTATCACTGTAAACATAGCATGAAGTGCCTAGTGTAACTAGGAGGAGCAATGAAACCTCATTTAAAATAACTGGGGCTCCGGTGGAGGCGTGGGAGCCTCGTTAACTTTGTTTTGAACGGACTGATTCAGTAAAAAACTAAATAAAGTGACCCCCTCACCCCCCTTAACCAACACTATATGGCTTTAGTCCTCCATAAACGACCAAACCGTAAACACTGAGACACGGGTAAAAACCTCAAGATTTTATCTCTAAACAGCTACAGGCCTGAGAAATAGGAAAATAAAAGAAGGAAGGAGGAAACGTAGAGTGAAGAGACAAGAGTAAAAGCAGGAAGGGTCAAATTCCTCCCTTATCTGTCGAGTTATTGGAAGTGCTGCGGTGGATCGCCTCCACATCCGCATAATTGGCCTAACGATTGTGTCCGAGCGCCCGTGAAGCGCTCGCTGGGGTGGGTCAGGTGCCCGCGTGGGTTCAGGGGTCAAGGGTTCGTGCGTCGACTTGAAAGGGAGGCACTTTTCATACACGTGGAGGCAGAAAATACACACTGCTGTAACACACAGTTCTACCCTGAATGTGACTGAAACCTTTGAGCAAAGCTTTCCGTTACTGTTGATATTAGTGCTTGTGTGTGTGCGTGTGTGTGTGTGTGTGTGTGCTTGTGTATGTGTGAGTGTGTGAGAGTGTGTGTGTGTGTGCGTACGTGCATGCGTGCGTGCGTGAGTGTGTGTTTGTGTATGTGTCAGTGTGTGTGTGTGAGAGAGTGTGTGCTTGTGTGTGTGTGTGTGTGAGAGAGAGAGTGTGTGTGTGCATGCGTGTGAGAAAGAGAGTGTGTGTGTGTGTGTGTGTGTGTGTGTGTGTGTGTGTGTGTGTGAGTGTGTGTTTGTGTATGTGTCAGTGTGTGAGTGTGTGCTTGTGTGTGTGTGTGAGAGTGTGTGTGTGCATGCATGTGAGAAAGAGAGTGTGTGTGTGTGTATGTGTATGTGTGTGAGTGTGTATGTGTGTGTGTGTGTGTACGGGTGCATTTGGACTGTGTGAGCCTACCTCTGCGCATCTGGAAAATGACCCAGAAGCATTTGCAGGAAATCCTATAAAAAGAACAACCAATAATTTGTGCATGAGTATTTACTGTAATAAGTACACTGTAATACATGTATCCAACTTGCCTGTAAATACACCACACATACACATACATACATACATACATACATACGCACACACACACACACAACACACAATGGACTCAAACTACAGATAATGTCAATATTAAAATGACATTTGTAATGCATAAAAGTATTTACACGTTAACCTCAAACACTTCTTCATTCATTAATAATTCTACTGGGGGGATGAACCAATCTAACAACAGAGCGGTATAGCCCGCCCTGCAAAACTGCGAAATGCAAACTCAAAGCTACAATGACACCCTGGAACTGACCACCCATCTTTCTCTTCTCAATCAAAATAATCACATAATATATGCCATTTAATAATATATGCCATTTAGCAGACGCTTTTATCCAAAGCGACTTACAGTAGTGAATGCATACATTTTTCAGTATATGTGGCCCCAGTGGGGATTGAACCCACAACCTAAGCGTTGCCAACGCTGTGCTCTACCTACTGAGCCAACTGAGCCACATCAGAGTCCGATAGGTCATATAATATGATTATAGTCCACAGCGGAGGGACGTTTGCTTTGTCCTGCCAGGGGTAGGGTGGGCCTAAGTCAGTCAGGGTTCCTTCGGTTACCACTGCGTTAGCGCCCCCTAGCTACTAATCAGGCACCTACAGGTCACACGTGGTCCTCAGCGTGAGAGACGCCCCTCCTCTGATCAGCGTTCGCTCTCCTGCAGTACACCGTGTGGCCTGTAGGGCAGCTCTCAGGTGAGCACGTCTGAGGAGAGGGTGAGAGTTTCGGCCACGGTGCTCCGTGCCCTGTGTGTGTACTGTACTAATAAATATGTCTGTAATAAAGTACGCACACACACACACACACACACACAGTCACACTCTCACACTCTCACACTCTCACTCTCACACACTCTCACACTCTCTCACACTCTCTCACACTCACACTCACACACTCTCTCACACTCTCTCACACTCTCACACTCTCACACACTCTCTCCACACTCTCACACTCACACCCTGCTGTGAGTGGCATAATAGTGATACTGCATAATACAACTGATGATTCCACATGGGAGACAAAAAGGTGAGTGTGTGGCCTCCCGCGTGGTCCAGTGGTTACAATGTCCGACGCTGGCCACGGAGACCGGGGTTCAATTCCCCGTCTCGCCAAGTGTCGGCTCTGGCCGGGAGTGCCACCAGGGGGCGGCGATTGGCTGTCCGCCCCAGGGAGGGGGGAGGGGAGCCGACGTGACGTTCGCTGCGCATAAGAGTGGCCCTGTAGTACCGGGGTTACGGTCGACAGCTGGCGAGTGCCGTCTCGGAAGAGGCGGCACTTCGCTTCGTCACTACCGGTCACAGGACTACGGCTACGAGGGGGATTGATGTAAAAATAGCGGGTCTGATTGGCTACCAAATTGGGAGAAAATGGGATAAAATCAGAAACAAATAAAAATTTAAAAAAGGTGAGTGTGTGAGTGTGAGTGTGAGAGTGTGTGTGTGTGTGTGTGAGAGAGTGTGTGTGTGAAAGTGTGAGTGTGTGTGTGTGAGAGTGTTGTATTAATTAAGGTCAGTTAAAGACAGGCCACTTACCTGAGACAGAATAAGCTGTCCGTGGTATTTACTGACAAAGAGGCGGAAGAATCTGAGAAAGCGCTCTTCACCAATTTTTCCAGCCAGAAACCGGAGAAGAAAATAGCCCTTAAGAGAGAGAAAGATGCATTTTCTTCATCAGAACCAAGGCCTCTAAAAAACGGAATGCTTTCTCTCTCTCTCCGAGTATTAAGAAGAAAAGCACAGTTTACCGTTTCCCAAAAGACATCTGCAAGTTCTTAAAAGTCTACTTTACTTTTAAAAAGGCCAGACCCAAGCATTTCTGGGCGACTTAAATTCTGCGTTTTATGAGCCCTATGGAAGTAAAGAGGCTGGTAAACACACAGTGTGTTCTCTTGGGTTTGAACTGAAACTCCCATCGACAGTCAAAGTAACCAAACAACAGATGCAGTCACATCACAGGACGACCGCATGCAGGCCACAGGACCCAATGCAAACATAAACACATATGAACAGAAACTTCTCTCACGTATCTGTCATATCTGTCCACGCTGTGAGAAATGGACATTAATATGACACATGATATTAAGATTAGAATTTTTTATTTTATTTTTTTCACCTGTTGTTATCTACAGGCCAGAGTTCAGGTTCCTCTGCACACTGATAAACCGTTAGGTGGTACACTGTTCATCAGTTATGAGGGTGTGTGTGTGTGATGTGTTAGAGCACTCTGTGTGTGTGTGAATGTGTGTGTGTGTGATGGGTTCGAGCACGCTTGTGTGTATGTGTGTGATGGGTTCGAGCACGCTGTGTATGTTCTGGTTCAGATGTCAGGAGAAAGGAGTTTGGGGAAGAACGGCTGAGTTTAAATAATTTTGTGAGGGCTGGCGGATGGCCCAGCGGTCTAGTGCACCGCGCTTTGGAGCGGTGTGCGCTGCCCGTCAGAGACGCGGATCGAAACCCGCGTTTCTACCAGACCGGCCCTGGTCGTCAGCCTGATCGGAGGCGGCATTTGGCTGTCCGCCTCCGGGGGGGGGGGGAGGGAGAGCCGGCACGAGTCCGCCGAGGAGAAGGTTAATGGAGTCCGTGGAAGATCTCCGTCTCGAAAGAAGGCGGGGAAATAGGTCCAGGAATACGAATCTCGTTCCCGGAGGACGGGCGGCGGACTCGTGAGGGTGGGGAATTGAAAATAAAATAGAGGGTATAATTGGCTACTAAATTGGGAGAAAAACGGGGGAAAAATCTGAAATAAATCTTTATAAATAATTTTGTGGATTCTGAGCATGCCGGTGGGACTCACCCGTCACCATAATTAAAAAATTAAAAAACTTTAAGGGGAAAAGAACAGGATACAGTGTGGAGGCTGGCCTGTCTTTACGTATTAAAACAGCATTAAACGGCTCCAGTTTCTAAGTTGTCTGTCTGTGCCTGACTCTTACCTATTCACTGTGTTACTCATGAAAACAATTCCAGCAGTCCTGTATGCACTTACTCAACTGTGCATTTGGGTAAATGTGTTATACAGCGAGCGCACCATAATTCATTGGACAGTGACACATTTTTTGTTATTTTGGTTCTGTACTCTAGTACTTTGAGTTTGAAAGGATACAAGTGCAGACTGTTGAAGGTTGAAGTGCAGACTGTCAGATTTAATTTGAGGGTATTTTCATCCATATCGGATGAACCGTTTAGAAATGACAAATACTTGTAGTACCTTAAAACGGGGGGACCATGTACAAAAGGTTCTGTCATTTCTAAACGGTTCAACAGTCTGCACTTGCACTGCACTGCACTTGTATCCTTTCAAACTCAAAGTACTAGAGTACAGAACCAAAATAACTAAAAATGTGTCACTGTCCAATGAATTATGGTGCTTACTGTACAGTATGTACATAAACACATACATAAACACACACACACATGCATACATGAATACATACAGGGGGTAGACAAAATAATAGAAACACCAAACAATTAATTTTAAAAAATAACTAAGGAATTGGAAAGTGGAAAACCCACTAACCTTTTCTTTCCCAATGTTACAGGTATGATACGCAGACGCCTGCAATGATGTCTTTTGCCGTTTTACTGCACTGATCTTGTACGCTAACTTTGATTGTTCTTACCTTGTATTAATGCACATCTTGTAAGTCGCTCTGGATAAGAGCGTCTGCTAAATGCTTAAAATGTAAATGTAATGTAATGTAATTGGGCCATCCTTTGCCTTCAGAATAACTTCAATCCTTCTTAGAATGCTGTTGTACAAGTTTTGAACTGTTTATAATGGGCTATTGGACCATTCATGGACATTCAAGAATGCTATTTTGTCTACCCCGTGTGTGTGTGTGGGTGGGAATATATAGAATATATTGTGGAATCCCGAGGTGTTGGATTGGGGGGAAAGACTCAATTTCCCATAAACCCCTGCCACATTTCCCTGTTTTATTTTGGAAACCTCGCCTCCTGTGTCCGCTTGCCCTTCCACCATGTCCGCAGGCAGAGTCTCACCACACACTTTACCACAGTATATATACACATTACTTTTTTTCTGATTTTTTCCCCGTTTTTCTCCCCATTTTGGTCGCCAATTATACTCTTTCCGATTTACCCTCCCCCACGAACTCGCCACCCACCTCCGCAGAACGAGCTAATACCTCGAGGCAACGTTTGCCTCCTCCGAGACGGAACTCGCCCAACCCTGTTTACAAGATCGCCCTACCGCTCCTCGGCGAGCTAGTGCCAGTTCTCCCTCCCTCCTCCCCCTGGGGCAGATAGCTTCCCACCAGGCAGGGGCCCAGATTAGGGTAAAAGTCATACTTGTCAAAGGGCAAGTATCTTAGAAAAGATACTTGTCCTTCCTAAAAGTTACTTGTCCTTGGTCTATTCACCTTCCAATTTTCATGGAAAGTGCGATCCCTGCTCACTGAATCATATTTTCAGAGTTTTTAGCTGATATTCTTTGGTTTTAGCCTTTTTAGTGGGGGGTGGACTTGCACCTTCAATAAATGTCCACATCTTTGAAAATGCGATCACTACGTCGTATGTAGCCGAAAGATAGACACGACGGTTAACGTTATTTCTTTTCTACACGGATATTTATGTTTGACTTGTGCAGCAAAGGATTGTGTAGCAGTGAAGCTGTGACGGGTGCCCGCAGGTGGCGTTAGCGACTAGTGTTCTGACTGTACAGTATATCATAATGTACACTCTAGTCGGGACTCGAATGAGAGAGATTTTTCCATTCCCAACTAGAGTGTGGTATGGCAGCTAACGTAATAGCTAGCTAATAATTCCTAGATTTAACCAAGGGATGTGGAAATGATTTGTGATTGGACTGTAGGACGGAGATGAGAAATCACTGCAGGAAAATCACAGCGATTCTTCAGCCTGGCGGGAGGGCTCACTGAACTGAATATAGACAGTAACTAGCTAGCTAGTGTTCACGGATATTGCTTGCTAATTCAAGGCTTGGTAAGTGATAAATGCATGTTAGCAAGCAACTAGCAACAACAGATATCGATATCCAATGTCCGTGAACGCTAACGTTAGCTAGCTAACTAATTAGCTGGTTCTCGCTGTTGTGTCTATGTGCCGCGAGCCGCAAACTTGCTTGACTGCTGCAGAGTCTGGCATAGCAACAACAACAAACGCGGTGAGCACAGACTGCATGTGAGTGACAATGTGCCGCTTTTCCCATTTGGAACTTTGGAAATATTTTTGAATATCCGTGCATGACGTGTTTGTTACGATGTGAATGTAAAACAGAAATAGTTCCAGTTAGCTAATTAAAAATATATAAAATCCTAAATTCACGGTCGTCAGCAGGACGATCACTTGTAAATCGAAGGTCGTCGTTCTTCATTTTTAGTCATCTGAGACGATAGGACGACTGCTAACCTGGGCCCCTGCCAGGGCCAGTCTGGTACAGTCGGGTTTTGAACCGTGACCGTGACAGGCGGGTCACACTCGTAAAGGACCAGCCAATATGGGTGCGTTAGACCGTTAGGCCCTATACATAGTTTTTTTAAAGGGTTCTTGTTTTTAGAGTCTAAACCAATGTATCAAACTCAATTCCTGGAGGCCCAGTGGTGTATAAACACACAGCACAGGTGTAATCTGTGGTAAAAACGTTGGTAAATAACCAGAGCTTGGAGCAAAGGCTGGTGGCCCTCCAGTTACTGAGCTTGGCCTGGTTTAAACCAGTCTCCCCATCGTCACGGTGAAGAGCTCAATCAATCATCACCGGAGTAGTATCTTATTAACTCAGTGGTGTTGGCATGGCGAGGCAGCGTTTGTGCGGAGGGGCTCACCTTTAGATAGTGCACCTGCATGAAGGGCTTTTCAGGGTTCAGGCCATGTCTGACAACAGAGGCACCCGATTCACTGACCTCTCCTGTGCTCTCCCCGCTGGGCCTGAATAAAGCAAATGCACACACGCGCATGCACACCCACACCCACACACCCACACAGAAACACAGAAACACAGTGTCATTACCCCTCACCCCAACCAAACTCACCACACAGTGAACGTTCCACACAGCGACACAAGTTCCGGGAGACAAGAGTCTCGGTGACGATCAGGCCTAGGGTCTGGACCAACGCAGTTCTTTATCAGGGATCATCCCTTTTTGCTCCTTTTCATTCAGTCTTTAAATATGGCTGCTTTTATGCCCACCCCGCTCTGCATGGCGTGTTGCGATAAGGCCGAAGCCTTTGTGACCGACACCCACGCATATCCCAGAGTCACGGACCGCCTCCTCCCCCCTTGCTCCTCCAAGACCGGCGTGGAGGAGGGCCGACAGCCTTTTATGTAAGCTGAAATATGTTTGCCTGAGTGCCGAATCGGGCATCGCGCGTGTCCGTAAAACACGGCAGCTGGTAGGGCTTACAATTGAGGCTGACGTGAAAGGCCCTTACCCTGTCTTCAAGGGGATTCATTACATTACAAAGGGTGTCTGGGGGGGAAAAACTCGATAACCCACACTGTGTTTGCGTTAGTCTCATGACTAGCATTATTCAGTAGCTTTAACGTAGCGAGGTAGCTCTCTGCCTTGTTAAGGAATATCATGAGGCACACGACACAGGAGGAAACATGGGTTAGGGTTAGTTAGGGGTTAGGGTTAATTAACATGGGTTAGGGTTCGGGTTAGGGTTAGGGTTAGTTAATGTGGGTTAGGGTAAGGGTGAGTTAATGTGGGTTATCAAAGTGTGAATGTGTGCTTAGGGTAGGATTATAGTCCTGCCATAAGGTTTTCCAAAGATCAAGTTTGGCTTTTTAAAATATCTGGGACCGGCAGTGACAAAGGCGCCGAACCGCCTCCTTTGAGACGGAACTCACCACGCCATCGACCGATGTAGACATGGAAGCTTTCTGTGCTCGCGGCAAGCTCATGCCAGCTTCCCTCCCCCTGGGGCGGACAGCCAATCGCCGCCCCCGAAATGGACTCCTGGCCAAGTGTCTTTTACTGGGGGCGCCACCTGGGGGCCCACATTCTTTTTTTAACTCCCTCTGGGGGGGAAAAGCCCATTGTCCAGCACTTTGTAACTATTGTATAACGCGCTCAACTTTGATGGAATGACAGATTTATTGAAATCCCTACGATAAATCAATATATCAAAAGGCCGCTAGATAAACAGGATGGATTAATGGATATATAGATGGAATGATGGAGAGAGTGAGTAGAAACACACATAAGGCCCTGGGTAAAGTGGGAGGGATGTGTGACCCTGAGAAATGAGAAAGAGATTTACGGCTGAAATGCTGGAGCTGAGGGTGGGAACAGCACACTGGAGCTGAACAACAGTCATTAAGCCTCGTAAAACTCTGTCTGTCTGTCTGTGTGACGTCAGTCTGGGCTCATCCAGTATCTGTGCATTTGGGGTTAACATGGCATATGCACGCATGCACGCACACACACATAAAAGCATGCATGCATGCTCTCAAACACCACACACACACACACACACTCAGTTGTGTTGTGAAACGTATCCACCTCTGACAGTACTGCCTGCTTTAAGCACTGCAATGAATCACTGGTCACAATAGGGCTAATCTGTGAAGTATTTCAGTGTTTCTCAAGCGGGCATTGCAACATTTTAATTATACTCTTAAAAACCAGACCTGCTCTCTCTCTTTCTCTCTCACTCTCTCAAAACACACACACACACACACACACACACACACACACACACACACACACACACACACACACACACACACACACACACACACACACACACACACACACACACACACAGATGCTCACACACACACACACACACACACACTCACACACACACACACACACACACACACACACATAGATGCTCACACACACACACACACACACACACACACACACGCTCACACACACACACACACACATAGATGCTCACACACACACACACACACACACACACACACACACACACACACACACACACACACACACACACACACACACACACACACACACACACACACACACACACACACACACACACACACACACACACACACACACACACACACACACACACACACACACACACACACACACACACACACACAGTTCCACACTTTCCTGGCAAGGTTAACCTTCCCGAGCAGAACCTGTACCCCAGAGACAAGGCGGTGATGAATGCTCTGTATCTGGCACATAATGAATGTTGTATGACACAGCATGGCTGCCCTCAGAGCCTGACACATTATCAGTGCACTATGAGATACATTATTAATGTTCAACAGGTATGATGCATCGCTACGGTTCTGTATTTATGACATATCTTATTCATAATTCCCCACGTTCTCCTGATGGGACACATTACTGATGCTGTTGGCAGGTGTGGAACATTATAAGCGTTCCACATTATCGGCCTTATTTCACAAACACAGAGGACGGCCAACACAACACAAGGACGGCTCATCCCAAAAGGTCAGTTTTTTTAAATTTTTAAATTTTATTTATGATTTCAAATTTTTCCCATTTTTCTCTTAATTTGGTTGGCAATTATACCCTCCATTTATTTCAATTCACCCTCCCCCACGAGTCCGCCGCCCGTCCTCCGGGTAACGAGGCTGTAGATCCGCCTCCTCCGAGATGGAACAGGACCATAGACGCCCTTCCTGCTCCTCGATGAACTCGTGCCGGCTCACCCTCCCCCCTCACCCTGGGATGGACAGCCAAATGCCGCCCCGATCAGGGCTAACGGCCAGGGCCGGTCTGGCAGAGACGTGGGTTTCGAACCGCGTCCCTGATAGGCAGCAACACTCGTATCGGACCAGCCAAAATACGGTGCTGCCCAGCCGGTAAGTTTAATTTAGACCCCCCAGGTATAGCCAGGTGACAGGTTCACCTTACTGATACTGTACTGTACGTGTGAGCATTCGCACACACAGCACAGAGCTCTGACAGAAACACAGGAGGGCAGGCAGACAGTCAGACAAGGTAAAGATGGACAGACAGACACTGAGAGAGATGGAGAGAGAAAGATGGACAGACAGGCAGAATGACAGAGAGATGCAGAGAAGTAGGCCGAGTGACTGACAGACAGACAGAGATGGAAGAGATGGGCAGAGAAAGAGAGAGACGGACACACAGAGAGAGAGGAAGAGATGGACAGAGGGAGAGAGAGACGGACACACAGAGAGAGAGGAAGAGATGGACAGAGGGGAGAGACAGACACACAGGGGAGAGAGAAAAAGGAAGGGGAGAGAGATGGACAGACAGAGAGAGAGAAAGATGGAGACATGGACAGACAGAGAGAGAGAGAGAGACCGACAGAGACAGAGAGAGATGGACAGACGGACCTGAGGATCTGGAGCTCTTCCTCAGAGTTGTGCAGCTCATCGCGGAGCCTCCTCCAGCGCAGGACAGCTTTCAGCTTCCTCTCCTCCTCTTCCTCATTCTGAGACCGCTGGGGGAGAGAGACAGAGGAAGGGAGGGAGGGAGGGAGAGGGAGAGAGAGAGTGAGAGAGGGAGAGAGAGAGGGAGGGAGTGACAGTGAGGGAGGGAGGGAGGGAGAAAGAGTGTGAGAGAGGGAGAGAGAGAAGGAGGGAGTGACAGTGTGAGAGAGAGAGAGAGGGAGGGAGAGCACGGAAGGGCGATAAAGAAAGGAGAGAAAGAGCAAGAGGGGGATGGAGAGTGCGGGAAAGAAAGAAAGAGAGATACAATGAGACGCACACACACCTGTAGGAGCTCACCTGCAGCAGTACAGAGCAGGGGAATGGGAGAGTGGACTCCTTATCTACACCTGCATGAGAGTCTACACTGGAGAAGTGCACTGGACTGGCATACTGCTTTCATCTGAACACACACATTTTTATTTGAGTTCATTTGACGTACTGGCTCAGCTAAAGGGGCTCCAGGTCACAGTTCCGTCAGGTGGAATCAGTCTATTTAACAACAAGACCTCTTTCTCTCTCTCCCTCCCTCCCTCCCTCTCACAACTGCTCGGGTTCGACAGCAGTCGGTATGTTTTGTTTTTTGGCCTTGGTTGAGCCTCGGCCTAGTTGTCAGAGATGCAACCAATCAAATCACACACAAAGAAAAAAAAGCTCCATGAAAAATAAATTTTTCACGTCAATATCCCCAAAATATATAAATGTATCCCCACTGACAATACGTCTCTCACTCATCTGAAAGAAAGAAAGAAGGAAAAAAGGCTTTCTAAACCTTCTGCAACTCTTTAGCGTCCATTCACAATGACATGAATTCCTTTCAGCTCACAAAAACACATGTTCAAACCCGACAGACAAGAAGAAAATAAAAAAGGAGACTTTTCTAGTACCCGGGGACGTCAGCGCTGAAGGAGGGCTATTTCCTCTGAATGAAAAGATGTCTTAAGTCGTCATTCCTGGCAAACGAGACCAAAATTGCAAAACTCAATTACTCAATTGGGCCTCTGTGGAAGGGCCTCAGGTGGGCGTAATGCATCTCAGCCTCATCTGACACTGTCTCTGCAGCTGATCGTCACAGCTTGACGCTTCACTGTGGCCTCGTCCACGTTGGTCTTGTGTTCTCTCCCCACTGGACTCTCCTGGCGATGTGCTGCTGCCGCGCGCTCGAGGCCCCCGCGGGGTCGGCCTTACGGTCCCGTCTCACAAACGCTCTCCTCTCCCGTGACCAGGGTTTGACCATCTGCTGTGGGCGCTCGCATTTTCAGATGTGTAAATAAAATGAGCAGACAGACGGACACACGCTGGAGCTGTTGGCAGGCTAGCCTTTTTAACATTAGTAACGTTAGTAACGCTTCATCACAAAACCGTGTCGTGACTGAAAAACAACCGCGCCACAAAACGCTTCTAGGTTCCGGTCGGGGAGGACGATGATATCTTGGTCCTGGTTGGGGAGATGGGGGCAGAGGGGGTGGGGGTGGTTGGTACCTGTTGCGCCCGTGCCCAGAACACGTCCTCCAGGTAGGTGGCGAAGCCTTCGCTGATCCACTCCTCCGTCCAATCGCGCGCCCCGATGGCCAGGCCGAACCAGGAGTGGGCGATCTCGTGGCACAGCCTGGAGCCGCAGAGCGCGGCATCACCTGACAACACGCTCTGAGACAGGTACACCATGTGGGGGCTGTGGAGAGAACAGAGACACACACATTTACACACATTTACACCACACACACACACACACACACGCACGCACGCACGCACGCAAAGCACATACACACAGACACACGCACACAGGCACACACATACGCACGCACGCACACACGCACACACACGTATGCATGCACACACACACGCACACACACACACACACTCACATGCACGTATGCATGCACACACACACGCAAGCGCGCGCACACACTCACATACACACATACACGCACATACACACATACACACACACACGCACGTGCATACACACATACACATACACATACACGCATGTGCATACACACATTCGCACGCGCATGCACACACACACACACACACACACACACACACACACACAGACACACACACACATGCACACACAAGCGCACACACACACTCGTTCAGAACACGGTGTTCCGACCCGAGGCGCACACTGCTGCCACCCTGCACGGACATGAAAGAGCGAAGCGGCTTCCATCGCAGAACCCTGTCATTAGGGCGGAAGAAAACACATCCCAAATTATTCCCAACAACGGTAAACAAGGTTGGGAAAAACCGCCGGGGAAGGATCAATGCGTGTGCAGGGGCGGACCACGCCCTAACACACATTCCTGGAGCGTGTGCTCACCCCTCCCACCCTCCTCTCCCAAAACACCGCTCCTGCGGCCATTTAAGGACCACCTCCTGCAAGACGCTTTCTCCAAACCCAGGAAGAGCGCTTGTTTGGCCAGACACGTCCACTTCTTAAAATAAGACTTCTTGGCTAGATGCCATTTGACCGGGGCACGCCTGGTATGTCCACTTTCCCTGGAGTTTCATTTTCAAATACTTACACTTAACCTTATTTTTTTTGGTCACATAATCGGGACGAAAAAAAGAACGAAATTAAGTGTAGATAAATACCTCAGGAACCCTTTGACGCTTAGCTAGCCGCGAGCTTGGCCTTATCGAGGCACCGCTCCAATCGACGTCCAGAAATGGGAAGAACAAAAACAACGCCCCCCTCCCTCGCGGTCCCCTGCCCCCACATACCGGCATAATGGTTGGCAAATGTGCACAAAAAGCAGTGAGTAAATACTTAAGTACTTATTTATACAACCTTTAAACTTAAATGGGTTATTTGAGGATAAAACAAACCCAAGCTCCTGTTTCGGCCCAGTCTGTTCCCCGTTAAATGCCTCTAGTGTCTGTCCTCTCCCGGCTGGCGGGAGAGATATAGCGCCCCTCTCTCTCGGACCATGTTCCCCCACACTGTAAGCCGTCTCGCACGCTGCCGGGGCAGATCAGCGACAGGGGGTAGCTGGGATAGGACCTTTCCTGGTTAATCAGGAAGTACTGATTTTCAAACCCTAAAACGTCTCCGCTAGCATTTGCAGTGACCGCTGAACATTGTCTTAGCGGCTCATAGCGGCTGCAGAACGGCGATGAGCCCAAAACTACTGATGTGTGTGCTTAAGACAAACCCAAGGCCTCCACCTCTAGTTGAGATATTTAGGGTCTGATCAGCATTTGTTAATAAATACAGAAAAGAGAATCACATCCCTGGGGTGCAGACAGATTTAGGGAATGTTTGCACACCTGATACTGTAGACCACAGGTGCTGGAGCCACACAAACGCTTTTACAACAAAGTAAATAAATCACCGTAACGCTGCGTCTCTTAATAAGTTCACAACTTTCGCTTCTTTGTGAAGACTCTGACGAAGGACAGACGTGTCCGAAAACCCAAATCATCTCTTTAAGTGTAATAAAGTTGCAAAGTTCAAAATTCACTATTTCAGTGTAGGTTGATTTTACTGCGTCATTCTGGGAGCTCCGGGTGAATGTGGCTGTTTCACAGAGAGAGGAGACAAACTCCATTATATGGGATTCCAGTGCTATTCGTCCACGACCAACAAAGGCAAAGTTTGTACACACAGACACCACGGCACGGTAGCTTGTTGTGCAGTGATTGGAGTGCCCTGGGGAGTCACAGGTTTGAATCCACACTGAAGCTGGGAGTCACACACCGAAGCTGTGTCCTTTGAGCACAGCACTGTGCCTCCACCGCTTCAGTAAGAACACAACTCCAGTGGAATAAGGGGGCTGCAGGATGTTTTAGTTAGGAGCCAGTAAATAATGAAATTGCTACCAGATTACACACAGACACGCAAACATGTGCCCACACGCACGCACGCATACACACATGCACACGCATGCATGCACGCACGCACATATACGCAGATGTGTGCACAAATACACACGCACGCACACACACACACACACACACACGCACACACGCACGCACAAACACACACAAATTAATGCACACAAAACTATACACAGGTATGTACACAAAAACACACATATACGCAGGTATGTACTCACACACATATATATGCAGGTACACTACCAGTCAAAAGTTTTAAAACACCCCCACTTTTTTATTTATTTATAAAAATTAAAAAAAATACAAAAGTTTAGGTTACCAAAAACTGAAAAATAATGTACATTTTTTGGCAGTGAGTAGTTTCCTATACCATCAAAAGGCACTTGGAGGAACTTGGAAACTGGAGGAAACTCTGACAGGAAGAGGTCTGGCAGAACCAAAGCCACAACAAAATCAGAAGACAAGTTTCTGAGAGTCAACAGCTTGCGTGATAGGCGGCTCACAGGACAACAGCTTCAAGCACAGTTTAACACTGGTCGAAGTAAGAAAGTCTCAGTTTCAACTGTGAAGAGAAGACTTCCAGCTGCAGGTTTGACAGGTCAAGTGGCAGTAAGAAAGCCATTGCTAAGATGGCAAAATAAGAAAAAGAGAGTTGCCTGGGCCATGAAGCACCGCTAGTGGACTACTGAAGACTGTAAGGTCTTATGGACTGATTAATCAAAATGTGAAATTTTGAAAGGTTTTTGTAGGCCATCGAGTAGGCAACAGGATGGTTCCTCAGTGTGTGACACCAACTGTCAAACATGGAGGAGGAAGCGTGATGGTCTGGGGTTCTTTTGCTGGATCCAGAGTCGGCAACTTGCACAGAGTGACTGTTAACCCACATTAACCCATTACTTGTTCCCCGAAAAGGGCCTTTTTTTATAACTGTGAAATTTACATAATTTTTCAGTTTTTGGTAACCTAAACTTTTTTTTAAAAACCTCTGGCAGTTTACCACTTACCTTTGTACCACTTCAGGAAATTCACTGGACTTGAACTGCTTAAATTTCAGTAAAAACTGGAAAATGGGGGTGTTCTAAAACTTTTGACCTGTAGTGTGCACACACACACACACACACACACACACACACACACACACACACACACACACACACACACACACACACACACACACACACACACACACACACACACACACACACACACACACACACACACACACACACACACACACACACACACACACACACACACACACACACACACACACACACACACACACACACACATATGATGTCCATGAGCATAGCGTGGAGTCTGTTAGTACCGGCTGGTACTGTAGCTGCAGGGGTCATTTCAGGTCAGCCGGTAAAGGCCTGGGTCTTTTGGCACTGCAGACTAAATGCTGCTTCCAGGCCAGAGACCACACCAGCTCCACAGAGCTTTGAAAGGGGGGGGCGGGGGCCGAGAGGCAAGGGTTCGAGACTCCTGCCCGTCTGGGACACAGCTTCCTCAGCAGGTGACTGGCCAGCGTGTGACCGGACACAACAGCCATCGCCAGTCTCCTTCCTGACTGGTACCATGTTCTGAATAATGGCGGGAAAGCAACGGGGGGAGGTGTTGCTGGCTTTCGCAGAGAGGAGCAGTCTGTTTGTGCCACGAATACAGAGGCGGCCCACACGGCCATGTTTGCCCCCCCTCATTTTTGTTTATTTACGCGGTCGGGGTAAGACGGAGCATAAAAACCATAATCAGGGCTGGGGGGGGGGAGGAGGAAGAAGAGGAATGTGAAGAAGAGAAAGAAATACTCAACATAAACAGTGAACCTGCCAAGTGAACTCGGGACGTTCTTCACCAGCGCGTGGGACAGGGAGAGAGCCGCTGCACTACTGGCACACAGATGCTCTACCCCCCCATCCCCCCCTCCCTCCCTCCGTACGTCTGTACGTTGTCGAGGCAACGCTGGCAGAATGCGTTGTGACTGAGGAAATTATAGGAATTATGCAGTTTCAACATTCAGACATGCAAGCGGAACCACTGACGCTAACACAAGCCCACCTCATCAAACCAGGCACACATCTCTTCTCTGTGTTATGACTGAGTTAACTCAATTACACAGAGGGAAGCACGGAGACAGAGAGAGAGAGAAACAGAGTGATGGACAGAGAGAATGAGAGAGAGAAACAGAGTGAAACATAGAGATAGAGAGAGAGAGAGACAGAGAGAGAGAGAGAGAGAGAGACACAGAGACACAGAGACACAGAGAAAGAAAGAAACAGTGAGAGAGAGACAGAGAGAAACAGAGAAGGCAGATATTGTCGGCGGAGAAGCAGGCAGTGTCCATCGCCACTTATTTAGGAACAGACCAAATCAGTCTTGTCAGAAGCGGGAAATGAGGAAATTACAAAGAACAATATGAATCATTTCCTGTCGATCTAGAAGAAAAATATTTCCCAGCAAAGCAAATTTTATCTTAAGGACCAGAAGCACAGAGCTGCTCGTGTTTCTGTACGTGTGGGACACTCGTGACCTCACCAAAACAATGTTCATCTGAATAAAAACTTCAATCACACCGAACTCCTTTTGAGGAAAGGCTTCTTAAACGTTTCTTCTTTGTAGGAGAGCAGCGCGTGGACACGGGGGCAAACCGGGGCAGGCCCAGAGCCTTTATTCCAATCTCCTCATTCCAAAGTTAGTTTTTGGAGTTTATTTTATAACATCTGTGCATTAATCATGTTCCGCAGCAGCCGAACAAAAGCGGTTTGTTGTTTGTTCCTGTGCGGCACAAAGACGGCCTTTCACCAGAGCTGGAATCCGTCAGACCTGCAGCAAACAGCAGCCCACTGCTTCCTGCACCACGCAACAGGAGCCACATTCACACTCAACACAACCCACAATGCACTGCTGCTCTGACTCAACACTGCACTGGTGGGGTTTATTTGGTTTCTTTTTCTCCCCATTTTTCTCCCAATTTAGTAGCCAATTACACCCTCTATTTATTTATTTAGATTTACCCTCCCCACACGATTCCGCTGCTCTTCTCTATGAGGCAAGCTAATTCTCCGTGGGCAGCGAACTCCCTTTGAGATGAACTTCGCCCACCCACGTTCTGGAGACTCCTTACGTTCTTCACAGTGGACCCGAGGCGGCTCACCCTCCCCCCTCCTCCTGATCGGGGCTAACATTCAGGGCTGGTCTTGTAGAAACGGGTTTCGAACCGCATCCCTGACAGGCAGCGCACACCGTATCGGACCAGCCAAGATACGATGCGTTAGACCGCTACGCTATCCACTGCCCCTGCACTGGATATAAAGTGAGGTCACATTGAGCAGAAGGAACAGGCCTGAAGCCTCGTGCACACCAACTCGTCTAATTGTCTGCGATACGGCGGGAGGCATTTATTTTCAACAGAAGCAGTCCGGATCATTCCAGTCCTGCTGTTCTGATACACACCACTCCAGTGGAGGTGACACAATGATTGAACAGGATGAAATTAGTGAATAATATCAAGATACTCGTGAAAAATAGGGGAAGCAACTTTTAGCGTTTATGTCCACAACCAAATGGAGGGAGTCCTCCAGTTCAAAGAAAGAAAAAAAAATTGTAGCCATTTTTTAATATATTTATTTTATTGCCATTGCACGGCTTTGTGTGAAATGAGCTTTATAAAATATGCTGACGTCGACAATGATGATGATTATTATTTTAGTTTTTGTCGTTGTTATGAATATTATTCTTCTTATTGCTATTCTATGGGAGCAGGACGTTGCAGAACTGAGAACGCACAGCGACGAGTGAGATGTGAGTATTTCAGCAGATAATTGAGTGTGAATGGGGGTGCGGGGGGGGCGGCCCCCCCTCCCTTTACAGCGTCTGACTTCAGCGCTCTGGCATGCCGGCCTGGCTGGGCTCAGGAGAGCCTCTCTCTCTGGCCGCCGTTCCCAGGACCAGACGCCCGCCCCGTGCAGATTGAAATGCCTGGCCATTTTAGGGCAGATCGCGTGCCCCCTCCGAACATCCCATCCCGGTCTGAAAATAAATATCAAAAGATGTGAAAAAGCCGCGGGCCGGCCTCTGCAGATGTGCGCCCGGCCGCGCGCACGTCGATCAGCGCCAGCCACACGTCTGGCGGCGGCGGCGACGGCCCTCGCGGTCCGCTGCTCCTGATTGGTCACGGGGCTAAGCGCAAACGGGGGGCCGCACCGGGGCACTGTAACCACGCGCGCCCGCTCCACGGGACGCCCGACTCTCCCCGCGCCGTCTGAGTGCGAGAAAGCGTAGCAGACGCCCTTTTATGGCGAGCGTGGATTTGTTGCTGTTCCCCCCTCCACCCTCCCCTCCGAAAACCACAGGTTTAAATCCGGCCAGGGCCCGCTCCCATCTCCCTGACCGCCATTTAAAAAGAAATGTATGACATCAGTTCACTTTCATTCCATCTCTTTCCCACCGTTGGAATCATTTCTGCGTGTACAGTATTTATTCCAACCGAGGAACCTCTGCCGCTGTGAGCTCGCTTCCAGAACTTTCGAGAATGCATTCAGGTGCACACGGCTACCAGGTAAAGGCCGGTTCATTTGTGAGGGAGCGGAGCCCTTCTTCCAAAGCAGTGATGCGTTGTGCTGACACAAACCTGGCACGAACGCAAGGACACACGTTTCGCCCACAGCTATCCTTTTCCCGCGACCGCCAGCAGATTCTGTGATGCGGTGCCACAAAGATGTGCATTTCGCCTCTGCCGGGGTACAGCTTGGGGCAAAATGGCGTGCTAGCCGGGACCGTAACCATGGACCGTAACCGTGGACCATGAACGGTCCACAGCCAGCCTCCTGTGAGTGAGCCATTTAGCCAGTTGTAGGTTCGGTCTTTGGTTTCTCAAAGTATTCCCCCTCCTACTCTCAGGCAGGGCCAGTGAAATAAGGCTTTAAGGCCCTTGAGCCCTGATGTTTCTTGTCCACTCCCACCACCCGCACGATCGAGCGTTCTGGACCACGTGCTGTAGACCTGGGAGTCATCCCTCTGGCCCAGAGCCCACATAGAACATTTCCCCCCTCGCTCCTAATACAGGTAACGTCTATTGAGCGGTTTCTTTACTGCAGTGTGCTATTGGATGCATCTATACATGTGCAATTTGAGACACGGATGCCAAATTGACATAGATACCTCGCAGTAGCTCTTTAGTGATGTTGCTCGTACACTCACTGTGCCAGACCTGTGTCACTGCTGCTCACAGAACTCACGTGGATGCACTTGTGTTCTCTTGTGTTGTAAGTGGCTGCATTCCCAGCATGGCTGCATTCCCTGCATGGCTCTTGGTGTGCTTAAGAGATGGGCGAGCGATCCAGGTTTTTCTTCGGCAGACAGGGCTGTGCGTTTTCACCCCGTCGGGTCGAGCAGACAGCAAGGCCCTCTGGAGGTGGATGCTGTGTTAGGGGATCGAGTTCCAGGCGAGGTTCAGAACTTTCAATAAAGCATGGCAAGCGCTTAAACTAAATATTGTAAAACCTATCGAATTTCAGCGCTCTGAGCGCGCCGTTTGTCCCGTGAGACGTAGGCCCCCTCGTCCGCTCTCGCTCTCTCGCCGTCTGGGAGCGTAATGCGTAATGCAGTTTAATCGGCCGGCACATCCGCCAGCGAAGGAGCGAGGGAGAGAGGGGGTCTCGGAACGTCGTTTCCAAGGCGATCAATGTCAAATTAGCCTCAGTACTCGAGTAAAACGGAGCGACGCTGGGAAAGAGGGGGAGATAACCGCATAATGATCACAGCCAGAGTCAACTGAGCCCAGACTGCACTTACACACACCCTCCCATCTTCCACAGACACTGAGAGAGAGAGAGAGAGAGAGAGGAGAGAGACAGGAGAGAGAGACAGAGAGGGAGAGAGGGAGAGAGGGAGAGAGGGAGAGAGACTGAGAGACAGAGAGAGAGACAGACATATCTCTGTGCCAGATCACTCTTCCTGTCTGCTTATTTAGCTCGTTTGTATCGTCCATAAAACCAACGGCGGCCAGCTGAGTCAGAGCCTGCGCTGGTCAGAACTGGTCAAACTTTCTATTTCCGCCCTGGGGCCAGGTCGTAATCGGGCCGGGCCAGGGGGGGGTGTGGTGGAGGCTCTGAATCACTCTCCCATTTTATGGATCAGGCCATTGAGCCCCCTCTGAGTACGCCGCTAAGCTCATACATTAGGGCCCAGCCACAATGCCGCAATAAACCACGTCAGCGGACCCACTTTCCCACCATTATATTTTAATAGCGGTTTACAAATTAATTTAGCACAAAAATTCAAAAGAAATAAGTGGCTGTAGTAAGCCTTTATTTAAGCGGGTAAAACATCAGCTGGGAAACACCAACCCAGCCAATCAAAGTAGGGGAGCAGTGTGTCAGATGCAGGCTGTGCGACTGGACGGCCAGACGGAGAGAGCCAGGACACCAGAGGCCCATTCACACTGCGTGTGTGTGTCTGTGAATGAGCAGGTGGTCTTTAATGTACGCATGTATGTAAACCAGGCCACGTGTGGCTACTGATGGTTTCCTGAACCTGTCCTGGGGTGCCAGAGCCCGTCTAGCTGCCAGCGAGTCCAGTGGCGTGGTGTTGTTACCCGGCGAGGGGGTGGAGGGGTTAAAAGGGTCTCTTTGGAGCAGGAGGGAGCCGCATTAGGGGCTGTAACCTATCCGACAGATAAGCCAAGGAAACGGATAATGGGGGGAGCTGTGCTTTAAAATAACAACAGCAGCTCTAAATGGGACACTGCTATCTGCATTAAACGCCAACGATGCTTTTTGAACTCAAGTGCAGAGGGGGGGGGGCGTGAGAGAAAGAGGGCATGAAAATATCTGTTCCTCTCCCGTCAAAACACAAAAAGGCTAGCCTTGCATTTTGGCGTTAATTAAACGCGTTTAAGGTCTCTGCGCGGTTTGGCACGCAGGAGCTGGCCGACCCTCCTCCCATCGCCTGGTGTATTCTCTCCCTCACCGTGGAGGGAGAGAGAGAGAGAGAGAGAGAGAGAAAGACAAAGACAAAAACGACAAAACTGCCTCATCAAGAGGCGATCTGACTAGCTGCAGTCTGTGGTGGCAGAGTCCGTGAGCTTTCTGACGCACAATTCTTGGGTAACCCGGCAGTCACACTCTGGTGGGAAAACGAACACTGTGGACTGGGAAATAAACCCCCACCACCACCGACTCCACAGAAGGGGAGGGGAAAATAAATATTTAAATTGTGTTTTCGTTCCGGGCCTCCCTTTCCCACCTCCTGTGAGAATTTGGAAAAAGCCTTGACGCTCTGTCCGTTCCGCTCTGTTTGTGGGGCCACGTTCACAGAAGTGCTTTGGAAAAAGAGTGATTTTTAAAATGTCTGTCTTTCTTCTTTTTTTTAACCAAAAGTCATTAGTACACCCTGTGAAACTATTCTAGTCAGCACTGTTGTAGTCAGCACTGTTGGTTGTAGGTCTGGTGCTGACAGACTAGGGGAGAAGACACAACTTACAGGTAATGGCTTCTGAAGACGGCGCTGAGATGAAATCTTCTGCTGTTGCCAGAATATTCAAAGTGGTGTGATTTTCCCTCTCTCCACAGCGAGGGGGCAGAAAATAGACAACTTGCTGAATAAGGGAGGGGGGGAGCTTTTGCAATACAGGAAGATATTAGTCATTCCTGTGGTAAAAAACTAAAAAAACGAATGCAATTCTCTATTGACAGTCAAGGACAGATGCTGTCCCGTTCATGGTATAGTGAATAGTACTGGATAGACAACTGAGGTTGGTCATGAACAAGACAGCCTGGTCCAGCTCTACAGTGGGAAAGGGTTATAATGAGCCAGCCTGGTTCAGCTCTACAGTGGGAAAGGGTTATAATGAGCCAGCCTGGTTCAGCTCTACAGTGGGAAAGGGTTATAATGAGCCAGCCTGGTTCAGCTCTACAGTGGGAAAGGGCTATAATGAGCCAGCCTGGTCCAGCTCTACACGGGGCCAAGTCCCAATCCCTTAGCTCCGCCCTCCAACTCCTCGACCTGTCGGCGGCATTCGACACCGTGGACCACCTGATCCTGCTCTCATCTCTCGTCGAGATGGGAATCTCTGGATCTGCGTTGACATGGTTCGAGTCCTACCTGGCTGACCGGTCCTACCAGGTGGTCTGGAGAGGGTCCCTCTCCTCTCCCCACACCCTCTCTACCGGAGTCCCACAGGGCTCGGTCACAGGCCCCGTCCTATTTTCTCTGTACACCAAGTCACTTGGCTCTGTTATTTCTGCTCTGTTTTTCCTATCACTGTTATGCTGATGACACTCAACTGTTTCTCTCCTTCACACCATCTGATACCCAGGTCCCGGCACAGATCTCTGCATGCCTGGCTGACATCTCCGCATGGATGTCCACCCACCACCTGAAGCTGAACCTGGGGAAGACAGAGCTGCTCTTCCTCCCAGCGAAGGGCTCCCGATGATTGATGCGTCAATCACCGTGGAAGGCTCCATAGTGTCTCCGTTCCAGTCTGCCAGGAGTCTTGGGGTAACCCTGGACAACCAGCTGTGCTTCTCGAGCCATATTGCAGCGATCACTCGGACCTGCCGTTTCTCCCTCCACAACATCCGGAGGATCCGACCGTTCCTCACCCAAGGGGCCACTCAACTCCTGGTCCAGGCCCTGGTGATCTCACGTCTGGACTACTGCAATTCCTTGCTGGCAGGCCTTCCGGCCTGCGCTATCAAGCCACTGCAACTAGTCCAGAACGCTGCCGCTCATCTGGTGTTCAACCAGCCGAAGTTCACCCACGTCACCCCTCTACTCTCCTCTCTGCACTGGCTCCCCATCGCAGCATGCATCAGATTCAAGTCACTGGTGCTTGCTTTTCAAGCGGCCAGAGGTACTGCTCCCCCATACCTCCAGTCACTCATCACTCCCTACATACCTCCCAGAGCCCTCCGCTCCGCCTCCTCTGGTAAACTGACTGTCCCTTCCCTCCGGGTGCCTGGCAGCCGCTCCTCGCGGTCTCGCCTCTTCTCTGTCCTGATCCCTTGCTGGTGGAACGACCTTCCACAATCGGTCAGGACCGCGGAATCACTTGCGATCTTCCGCAAGAGACTCAAAACCCACCTCTTCAGACTCCACTACCACTAAACTCTGTCCATCTAGCTAAATTGTCTTCACCAACTGTTTACTTGTTCAACACTATACCCCCCCCCAAAAAAAAAAAATGAAATTTAAAAAAACACTAACCTTTTCCTTCCCGCTGTTACAGGTGTTACAGGTGTGGTATGCAGATGCCTGCAATGATGTCTATTGCTGTATTCCTGCACTGATCTCGTGCGCTAACTATGATTGTTCCTACCATGTATTAATGCACATCTTGTAAGTCGCTTGAGCGTCTGCTAAATGCTTAAAATGTAAAATGTAAAATGTACAGTGGGAAAGGGTTATAATGAGCCAGCCTGGTTCAGCTCTACAGTGGGAAAGGGCTATAATGAGCCAGCCTGGTTCATCTCTACAGTGTGAAAGGGCTATAATGAGCCAGCCTGGTTCAGCACTACAGTGGTAAAGGGCTATAATGAGTCAGCCTGGTTCAGCTCTACAGTGGGCAAGGGCAATAATGAGCCAGCCTGGTTCCAGCCCTACAGTGTGAAAGGGTTATAATGAGCCAGTCTGGTTCAGCTCTACAGTGGGAAAGGGCGATAATGAGCCAGCCTGGTTCAGCTCTACAGTGTGAAAGGGTTATACCTAGGATTAAGGCTTCATGTCATTCCTATCTCTCCTCGCCCGCTGAGACTCAGTGTAGTCTGGCTTGTTTTTGAGTTGAGAAATCTTCCAGCGCAGCGACCGCTCTCAAGGTCAAAGGGTCGACACCATAAATAACTCAAAAACGTGGCGGATTTGTCTGGCTGACACCCAGACGTTTGACGCTTTTACGGCGCGTTAATTATCCGCTCTGTTTTCCACGGGCCCTCGCATTCTTCACGGGTTCGGGCAGAGACGGCGTCGCGCTCAAATAAATCATGTGACAAAGCGTCAGCTCCGAACACTTAAAAAAAACACTTCACAAACAAACCGCTAAAAGTAAACAAAATAGGTGCGAACGAGAGCAAGCAGCAGCAGCTGCTCTCTGATTGGACTCTACGGCAGCTCGTGTCGTAAGAGGGCGCACATTAAAACCCACCGGCAAAATTAACGTTTTTATATTATATCCCCCCCGGCCTCCCAATCCCTCGGTCTCTGGTAACGTCACCCTCCTCAGTGTTTTTCTTTTGCGAGAATTTCACAGCCTGCTGAACTTTACGATGTGGAGGAGGAGGATGAGAGGGAGGGGAGGAAGGGAGGGAGAGAGAGAGAAAGACAGAAAGAGGGAGGGAGGGAAAGAGAGACAGAGACCGAGAGACAGAGAGAGAGAAGGTGGGAGGGAGAGAAACAGAGAAACATAGGTAGAGGGAGGGGTAGGGAGGAGGGAGGGAGAGAGAGAAAGAGTACATTCTTTCTACTACTCCAGAGTTGATGTGACATCTCGTTAACCCTGCCCTGTTGATGCTCACACTGAAGCTGGCTGATTTTCACCATCTGAGGTGAGAGGTGCACTGTACTGACTCCCAGAGAGGAGGCGTGCCATCCAGCACTTTGTAACGAGACGGGCATCTCAAAGAGGCGAACGCAATCCGCTCACATCTAACCGCTCTCCCAGGGCCTCAGTTCCACACACACACACACATCGCCCGTTAGCCTGGAAGACTTTGACTAAACACAAGAGAGGAGAACGCTGGGTAAAAACAGGCCTCTGCCGGACAGCGCTCCAGGCCGGCAGCTCCGCTGGGTGGTGAATCGCCTGGGGGGAGGGGAGAGGGTTTCACCTGGTCTCATCGCGCACCAGCGACCCCCCACCGGCCAATCGATCCACCACAGTCTGTCTGCACAAGCTGCACATGAACTGTCGTCCTCCGACTCCATGTCTGTGCGATAAAAGAAGTAGCGGCTTAGGGAAGCGCTCTCTGCCGAATTGGGTTTGCGGCGATGACGTCGGGAATATTGGGAAAGGCCTCTGACACAACAAACGTAAAGGGAACAAATATAAACCTCGTGATTTACACCGCTGCTCTCATGCAGGCCCCACTTTAAAAAGTTTACACATACCTTTTCTCATGAAGGGAGGAATACAGACGGACCTGGCTATTATATACTTGTGGTGTGGTGTTCCACAGCCTTTACCTGCACGCTCCAGGGGTGTTTGACGCACGCATGCGCAGGAGGCGGCAGTGTGGGGTACAGCCATGGCAACTGGCCTGATGACACGACGGCTGCGGGTTCAAATCCCAGGATGAGGAACAGCAGCTGTCTCCATGAGCAAACGTACTTTGCCTATTAGCCATGTCTGTAGCATGCAGCTGCATGAACGTATGATATGTAAAACGAAAGCGTTGCGAGTCCCCAGAACTCTGAAACTCTGGACCTGGCCTCTCGCGCGTAAGGAACAGAAATCTGATCTGGACCCTTAATTATTCTAACTTTTAAAATAAGTGTTTGTGCACCACTGTCAAACGTGTGTAAGCTTGTAGCAACCACGCTGAAAACTGGACAAACAAGGGCATGCCAGACCCAAGACGAACGCCAACGCAGCATTGTGCCAAACCCGCCCTGGATATCTGGAACACGAAGACGACCGTAAACAGCAGAAATAAAGAGTCATAATGCTGGAGCAGGACTCTCACACGTCCAACAGAGCAGAATCGACTGGAACACAAGTCTTTATTTATTAAACTTGTCCTTCTGCTCTCCGGGTTACAACATAAAAACTACCATACATAGATAGACGAGCAAGACGACCACGCCCTTATCTAAAACGTTTTTCTTGGGTATTGGCACTTGCATGTGGCGCGGATGAGAAGCTCCACGCCGGCTCCCTTTCAGTCCTGTCAAAGGATTTCCACACATTTTGACCCAAAGCCAAAAACAGCCATTTAAGATGGCGCCATTTTTCTTTGTAATTCTCAAGACTAATCCCCCTCTCCCCCCAATCTCTCTCTCTCTCTCTCCCCCTCCTCCTCTCTCTCTCTCTCTCCCCCTTCTCCTCCTCCTCTTCCTCCTCTCTCTCTCTCCCTCTCTCTCTCCCCCTCCTCCTCCTCCTCCTCCCTCTCTCTCTCTCTCCCTCCTCCTCCTCCCTCTCTCTCTCTCTCTCTCTCTCTCTCTCTCTCTCTCTCTCCTCTCTCTCTCTCTCTCTCTCTCTCTCCTCTCTCTCTCCCTCCTCCTCTCTCTCCCTCCTCCTCTCTCTCCCTCTCTCTCTCCCTCTCCCTCTCTCCCTCCCTCCCCCCCTCTCTCTACAGTACGTGCCGTTCGTGTCCGCGGCGTGTCACCCCGCCGTAGCGCTGGCTGTTCAAAGGACCCAAATCGCCGCGTCTTCAAAGCGGAGGAAAAGAAAAGGGCGCTTTGCCCTTTCCTGAGATTCTGAAGCGGAGCGCGGGGGCGAGGCAAGGAGGGCGAGAGTCGTTAACTCGCTCCCGCGGCAGGCTGGGGGGGACCACGTCAGCCAATCAACCGGGGGCCAGATCCGGACCTCTCCGTGCGACGGGTCCCCCTCGGCCTCTCCTCAACTCTCCCCAGCGCAATAAAAACAACACATTTTCAATAACTGGAGGAGAAATATGTAAGTTCTGCATGATTCATCTGCTTGGCCTGTGGGTCTTTTTCTGATTGATTTACAGTGCTGACAGTCTAATGTCTTTCATATTTCACAACTACATGTGTGGAGGGCGTCGGTCTTGGCAGCGGAATCGGGCGATTAGTGGCCACGCCTACTGGCACAGCAGCCGCCACACACACCTGTCTTGCATTGTCTAACCGTACCTGTGTACACAGAACTGCAACGCTCTCTTAGTAGGTGTCTGGAACACGGAAGGAGAAGGCTGGCGAGAGAGAGAACGGTGACCTACGGGGGAGCAGCTGAAAAGTTGCGAACGTCTCTGATGGCGTTGAATGTTTTGCCAAAAGGCAGTTTTGATTTAGTTTGTTATTTTAGTTTATTTGTGGCCGGATCCCGCGAGGGGGACGGCTGAAAGCCTTGTTGCTGTTTCTTTTATTTACCTCTCTCTCTCTGTCTCTCTCTGTCTCTCTCTGGTTCCTACACCGTTAACTCCATTCCCCGTGTCCTGCTGTTCTCTTCTCCTCCGGGGTGTGTCACTCATGGTTCATCCTCATAAAACTCAGGGCTCCAACGTGTGGATGTCCCTCCTGACTGTGCCAGTCCCCACCGCGGGCCAGCAGTCCCGCATGGTGGCGTGTGATTGGCTGTGGTGTTGCCCAGGGAGACGGGGGTTTCGGTGGCCTGCACCAACAGCACATGAAGCGCACTCCTCCGACACAACGGAACCGCAGAGTGAAAAACAGGCGCTCTGCTCTCGACTCTCCCGAAACGATGACAGAGAATGCCGCGGTGATGAGACAGGCCTACTAATGCAACTGGGCATGCCAAACTGGCAGAAAAAGAAAACATCTGGGTTAAAGAATGGTTAAAGGGGGGAAAAAGAAAAGAAAAATCAGCTTGTTCCGAGCTTTAACTGATGGATGACGGAGGTTAAGGAAGTCGGCTTCTACCCCTGGGGTTGCAGGTTCAAATCCCAATGTGACCCTCGAGCCAGATACAATCGATTTAAATCCATAATGGGGTTTTTTTGTTTGCGTTACTCAGACATGATTTTAAATGTCTGGACAAACGCACAACCTGCAGGTCTAATCGCTCCTTGGAGTAACCGCCGCTCTTGTGTTGCACACGTTGAGACTGTGCCTTCCTCCAACACGAAACGCGTAGAAACCATCTTTTAAAAAGCAGAGTAGATGGGAGTTGAGGAAGAGCCACAGTAGCTCTGGGAGGGTAAATCAACAGATTTCTTGTCAGAGGTCCCCTCTGTAAGGGGGAGTCAGAAGATGGAGCTGACAGTGAAGGATGGTGCGTGGTGAAACGGAAAAGGGGTGTCAGTGACCCCGAAAACAACTGCAGTAAGGAACGCCTCCAACAGAGAGAAGGAGGTGAGAATCTGGACCCTTAATTATTCTGTTTCTTAAATAAGTGCTTGTGCACCGACGTCACAACGTGTGTAAAACTGGACAAACAACGACTGGCCAGACCCAAGAGGAATGCCAGCGCAGCTTTGTGCCGAGACCCGCCCGGGATATCTGGAACATGAAGACAAGCGTAAACAGAAGAAATAAAGAGTTATGGCCCGACCTTCTAAACTACATTATGCAGGAGGGGTGTGTCATTTCCAATATGTCCACCATTTTTTTTTGTAAGCAACGCTTTTTTTTTTCTGCGAATTGCACTAATTGCACCTCTCGGCTGACAGCTGCCCCACCTCACCCCTCTGATCCACTCGGCCGGGAGCGCAGATCAGGGGTGAACATCTCACTGAATACCAGGGCTAATTCCCAGGGTGCCTTGCTTCTTTGCGAGTTCAGGGTAGGACTGGCCAGTCTGACCCTAAGTTGACTTCTTAATCTCTGGTTTCCTGCCCCCCACCCACCCACACACACACACACACACACACACACACACACACACACACACTAAATGTGGGAGCAGGATATGAAGGTTGTATTTGGCTTCAGCTCAGATGCCATGCCCTCATACTTCCCAAACTGAAGATTAAATACCTCTGCTCTCTGAAGTGTTTCCAGGAGCTAATGGCTTTTGTTGCTGGGAATAATCCGCATATCCTCTCCCACATCCTGGGGGATCGTCATTTTTGCCCCACAGTACCAACTCCAAACCTCCCAAGGCACACACACACACACACACACACACACACACACACACACACACACACAAACACCCCAAAGTCAGCTACTTAAGGCTAGGAATATTTCACCGCGCACCAACAGGGGGGGCCGCGGGCTCTTTAGGATGAAAAGCTTCCTGGCTGTCATCGAGCATACAGTCAAGAAAAACACTGGATAAACCGTGACGCTTATGTATTCTGAAAAAGAAACAAACTTGTACCAACATCACCCCGGCAATTATTAGTCACGTCAACGTAAATCCAAAAGGATAAAATAATAATAATTATTATTATTATTATTATTAAACAAGTAAAATTTGAAAAAAAAGAAACAAAAATAATGTCCTTGTTCCTCCAAAGCAGCCCACAGCGTGCCAGGGTGGGTCAGCACACTGATCTGGGAACAGTGCTAAAGTGGCCCAAGCTGCTGGCTTTGATCCTCAGGACCCCGGTTTCTTGTACATGGCTCGGAGTGATGACCTCATTTTCTCCAGAACACTTATCCACTGACAGAACGTTGGCACGGCGACGCCTCGTTCTGGAAGAAAGCCCTGGATCGCATCGAATGACCGGAGTCCTTTTTTTCTTTACCAAAGAAACGTCAAAAACAGCATTTTTTTTTTTTTGAAGGGCCAGTATCCAATTTCTGACAGTTATTCCCGTCATTTATTGCCAAGCGTCATTTGAACTTTATCTTCATAAATAAACATTTCTACTCGTTCCACAAGGGGGGGGGGGGGATCCTTTTAATTCATTTATTGATTTATTTTGCTAAGAAAATGGACTGCTACAGCCAACAAACAGTCAACAACAAATAATAAAATGAAAAAGAAAATGTGAAGTGGCATATTTGATGACATATTTCTTGGTTATATTAAGCACACTGCACCTAAAAAAGTGTAGACATGACGTCGTTAGTGAGAGACACAGTTCACTTGGGGAAGGAGATCTTGAGTGATTGTTTTTGTCATGCATAGATTGTGGAAAGGAAACCACATAGAATGTAGATTTCTTTTTTGGGTGAAGTTATATTAGACAAGCCCAAGATTAAAATGCTTTAATGCTTAAAAAAGACAAAGATAGGACTTAAAAACCGTTGTAAATGCACATTTAAATTAACGTTTT
Source organism: Aldrovandia affinis (assembly GCA_029706075.1). Classification (NCBI taxonomy): domain Eukaryota; kingdom Metazoa; phylum Chordata; class Actinopteri; order Notacanthiformes; family Halosauridae; genus Aldrovandia; species Aldrovandia affinis. The sequence goes on along the minus strand of JAINUG010000014.1, from coordinate 6,957,975 downwards.
TTGGAGAAAGTGTAAACACTGTGGTTCTGTGTGGCTCAGTGGGTAGAGCGTGGCACTGACAACGCTTAGGTTGTGGGTTCGATTCCCACTGGGACCACATATATTGAAAAATGTATGCACTCACTACTGTAAGTCACTTTGGATAAAAGCGTCTGCTAAATGGCATATATATATATATATAAAAACAAGGCCAGCCCTGACAAGACTGAACTGTAAACACTTAACCTGGGTTTTGGGGGTTTCCCAACCCACCCCCAGCTCTATACAGAACCCATACAGGACTACGGGTCCCATATGCCTGGGTTTAAATTCTGCAGAACGTTTCTGTGCGTGAGCCTCCGGTCTGCAGGTGAAACGCGTTAAACAGGCAGGCCAGTGTGCGTGACATCTGGTAAACGAGTCTGCACTCTGTCGACGAAGCCCAGGGGCTGACATTCCACTGGAACACCAACCTGTCTGGGTTTGCCTGTTTATTTTTGTTTTTGTTTTTTTAAACTAAACGCATTCGGTTTCAAGGAAAACGCAAATTCGCTCCAGCCGATGCAAATTTGTTCCTCAGCAAACACGGGGTAAAATGCAGAGGGCATGGCGCCAGTCTGAAGGCAGAGAGCGGGGCTCTGAGGCGGAGGTGAAGACGCTGCCTTGTAGGTGAAGAGCGGCAGTGTAGAGGTTGCAGGTTCGATTCCCAAGTTGGGGGCACTGCCTTTGTACCCTTGAGCAAGGTACTTAACCTGAATTTCTTCAGTAAAATATCCAGCTGTATAAATGGATTGTATGTAAAGAAAAAGAAAAGCGAGCTGTTCAAGGTGGCTCTTATCGCATTATGTAATATAATGTAATTTATGGTTAAATGTTTAAATGTAAATGCCATTACAGGCAGCAGGTTTTCCTGCCCATGCTCACGGAGAATGTGGCAAGAATGTCACTGTAGCAACGCTGTGTAGAAACTGCCCTTTGGTGACAAAGCAATAAGTCATTAGGACGGTACGAAAATGTGAACTTGTGGAGTTATTTACGCTGACAGATTGCACATCACTGCAATTTCACATGCCACTGGGGGGTTGAGAGACATTTGTGGAGTTTTCTGTTTCCACGACAATGGACCAACAACGTTAGTATTATGCTTCTGTGCCACATTCACACAGCTCTGGTTAAACTGACACGTCAAGTTTTACTGTGGCTGAAAAAAAGTTCAAATTGCAAATCAAACAACTGCAGCTCACTGAAAACCCCCTGTGGCATTTTCCTGAAATAGCGATGTCCTTTCAACAAAACAATTTCTTTTTCAACGTTGGCAGCACCCCCTGCTGGCCTCAACCAGAAGCGGCCCAACAGGTGTAAAGGGGAGGGGGGGCGTTACCTGGCCATCCCGAGGCTGGAGAATCCGGGGGGAACGACGAGCACGTCGAGGCGGGGAAAGGGGTGGACCCCGAGGAGGAAGTGGGCGGCAGCCAGGCAGCGGGGCAGAAGGGGGAGGAGCGTGGACTCTGCCCGTTGCTGGAGACTGGGCGGGGCGAAGACGCGGTGGGGGATCACATCCTGGGCCCGTGCCGTGGGGTCGGCATACCGGCACGGGTAATCACCGTGGCAACAGGGCTCCGAGTCAGTTAGACCTGAGCAATCTACCTCAGAGTGCACAGTCTGTTCCTCATTGGCCAGACCTGAGCAATCTATCCCAGAGTGCAGGGGCTGTTCCTCATTGGCCAGACCTGAGCAATCTATCCCAGAGTGCAGGGGCTGTTCCTCATTGGCCAGACCTGAGCAATCTACCACAGAGCAGAGTTTCTGGATCACACTGGGGGAACGCGGGTCACCGCCCTGGGGGAGTTTTAGCTCCAAACTGCAACACACAAATAAGATTTGTCTTCACTACTTCCACTTCCATGTCCTTGTGGTTCTACACTTATGCCACAGAGCACACAATTTGTTGTTGGGAAGGTGATAGTCACCCAAAACCAAAAAAACTTTAAAACATTTCAAGCTAAACTGTTTCAAATGTTAAAGATCAGACGGTAAAAAGACAGGAATGGGGTGACACATTTTGCTCAATGCTTGATGATTTCATATGTTTATTGGAGACAGTGGCATCTTGTGGCATTAAGGGGTTGTGGTTCCCGACAAGACAAAGAAGCTTGAAGCTTCATTAACCCTGTCAATCACGGACTTCAGTGTGTTCAGCCAATCAAAATCAGGAGACTTTGTTCTACAAAACGCTATAATTGAGATGAGATAATACTTTATTGTAATATCTCTTCCCATACACCACCATGTCACTACTGGTCAAAAGTTTTAACACATTTTCCAGTTTTTACTGAAATTTAAGCATTTCAAGTCCAGTGAATAACCTGAAATGGTACAAAGGTAAGTGGTAAACTGCCAGAGGTTTAAAAAAAAAAAAGTTTAGGTTCCCAAAAACTGAAAAATAATGTACATTTTTTGGCAGTGAGTAGTTTCCTACACCATCAAAAGGCACTTTTGGAGGAAAATCTGACAGGAAGAGGTCTGGCAGACCCAAAGCCACAACAAAATCAGAAGACAAGTTTCTGAGAGTCAACAGCTTGCGTGATAGGTGGCTCACAGGACAACAGCTTCAAGCACAGTTTAACACTGGTCGAAGTAAGGAAGTCTCAGTTTCAACTGTGAAGAGAAGACTTCCAGCTGCAGGTTTGACAGGTCAAGTGGCAGTAAGAAAGCCATTGCTAAGATGACAAAATAAGAACAAGAGGCTTGACACCAACTGTCAAACATGGAGGAGGAAGCGTGATGGTCTGGGGCTCTTTTGCTGGATCCAGAGTCAGCGACTTGCACAGACTGTTAACCCACGTTAACCCATTACTTATTCCCTGAAAAGGGCCTTTTTATTTTTTTATAACTCTGAAATGTACATTACTTTTCAGTTGTTGGTAACCGAACAATTTTTTTTTTTTTTTTAAATACCTCTGGCAGTTTACCGCTTACCTTTGTACCATTTCAGGTTATTCACTAGACTTGAAATTACACCAGAGTTTTTACATTTGTTTTTCTTTGCATTGGGGAGCCTAAAGTGCCTTCCCAAGGGCATAAGTTGATACTCGCTACTCAAACTTACTCGTTGGCCTGTCTCAACATGCTATCGTTGTAAGATTTTTGGAAGGTCTGCTCGAGTGGTCAATTCAGGGAGTACCTGATGAAACACAGCGTGCTCCACACGTATTTGTGTTCATGAAGCCTCGCTCCCTCACCCCTAGTTAGGGCCTGACAGCAGGAGGTTCGTATTTCTGTGAGGAAACTTGAGTTGCCCTACCTGCCAGGTTTGGACTGATCCATACCCACGGCCCCTGTTGCCGGGCTGGGATTGGTCTCGGTTGAAGAGGCGGACGGTGCCTTGGCTTCAACCCAATGCCCTACTGCGATGGTGAAAGTGGAGGCTGGCATGGGCATTGTGACATAATAATCCCAGCGTGAGAGTCCTGGGGGAGAAACCATGGAGACAGACCACAGAATCTACTTCAGGGGGAATGCATTTTTCACAGCACCAACTGCTTTAGGGAACGCACAAATTCTGATCACAGTTACTGTATCAGCCAGCCTGGTTCAGCTCTACAGTGAATGAGCCAGCCTGGTTCTGATCACAGTTAAGTAAAATATCAGCCAGCCTGGTTCAGCTCTACAGTGGGAATGAGCCAGCCTGGTTCAGCTCTACAGTGGGAAAGGGCTATAATGAGCCAACCTGGTTCAGCTGTACAGTGTGAATGGGCTATAATGAGCCAGCCTGGTTCCAGCTCTACAGTGTGAAAGGGCTATAATGAGCCAGCCTGGTTCAGCTGTACAGTGTGAATGGGCTATAATGAGCCAGCCTGGTTCAGCTCTACATAGACCTAAAAGAGTGTGTGATCAGCACCTGTCTCCTCTGTGAAGGGCTTGGCCTCGTTCTCCCCGCTCAGGAGGACCACGCAGTCGCTGGGGGCACGCACACGGGCCTGCCAGGTTGACATGGCAACAGGGGGCTCCTGGCAGGGGAAGAGGGCCCGGTTGTTGATGGGGGAGCCCTGGGTGTAAACACAGGACCTGCGGAGAGACAGGGGACATTTCACCTCAAACGGTACATCAAGCCATCGATATAAATACGTAGATGGCGCATTGGCTGCTGGTTGTATGCTGCACAGCCGCCATATTGGTGCGGGCAAGATCCGCGTCTAAACAAACACATGTGTATTGAGAGATGCAGACTTCCCCTGATAAAATCTACTGTAGCTCGCCTAATTCTCAACCAATTTCTGTGAAATTTGGCTTGTTATAAACGTGATAAATTTCTGCATAACATGATTTCACAGACCAGCTCTCTTATAGATGAGTTGTCAAAATGTCAGAGCTGATTATGTTTTTGTTGCTTGAAACTGCCAAGAAAGCAGTAGAGGGTGGCTGTTGTAAACTTATTAGGTTGCCTGGTTCTGCAGAAAATCATTGAGGAAACTCAACAATTGTAAATATATGGCGGCCGCGTAGACGCATCTGAACAGGGTGAATGAGGAATCTACGTTTTTATATCTATGCCTCAAGCCCTGTCATTTTATTCAGGTCATTGACCAGCATTTTTCTTCACAGGCCTGAACATAATGAAATATAGGCTAAACACCATTCTCTCAAAATATTTTGAACCTGAGATTTGAACAGGGTCCCATCTCTGGAAAATACATATCTGAATTATCTGCATCCCCCAAAAATTAACTAAAGATCAATGGTCTTTAGTCAAGACAATTGAAATTCTGTTTTTTTAAATAAAATAAAATTAATTTTAAAATGAAATGAAACAAACAAAACTGTCTCAGGCAGAAGATGCACCATATGAGATGACATTACATTACAGGCATTTAGCAGACGCTCTTATCCAGAGGAACTTACAATTTTACATTTCTTTACATACGATCCATTTATACAGCTGGATATATACTGAAGCAATTCCGGTTAAGTACCTTTTGCTCAACGGTCCCCACCTGGGAATCGAACCTACAACCTTTCGGTAGCCCAGTTCCCTAACCATTACTCTACACTGCCACCTGATTTCAATGACATTTAAATTCTACTGAAATCAGGGTGCGTGCTCACCTGCCGCTCTGGTCCTTGGTCCACCGGACTGAAGCTCCCTCGGGTTTGGTGTGGTACCGGATCCTCAGGACAGGGGGGAAGGTGTGGGGGTCCGAACCCCCCTCTTCCTGATCTGGAGGCTCCAGTGGTCAGTTCGGAACTGGAGGCGGTCCCCTCCAGGCGGGGCGGGGGCGTGGCTGCATCGGGAGTACAGGTCCTGCTGTTCTGGGGAATGGGAAGAGGGCATGGAGACCAGCCGACACACCAGGGCGACGCCCCCGCCCAGCGGCCCTGTACCCAAAACCGAGGCCACGTCCACCTCTTCCACCCCCAGCACCGCCAGGGTGCAGCAGTCCAGCACCAGCACGAAATCTCCCTGGCCCCCGTCCTCCCAGGCTGCCTCTTCCCCGCTGCCGACCCCCTGGTCACCGCGGCAATGACCCCCGCCTCCCCCAACCACGTTGTCGCCGGCCGAGTCTGAGGTGGGACGCTCAGTCTCCTGGCCCACGGGAGATGGGGAGGGTACCGGCCCCGCCCCTTTCCCCGGCGCCAGGAACAGGACGACGCTCCCGCGGATGACCTCATCGCTGAAGTGAACGGTCAGGTCCAGGACGAAGTGCTTCACCAGCATGTGGCTGGTGTTGGCCCTCAGGGGCAGGTCGTCCCTGCTGGGGTCCAGATCCGGACTCGGGTTTGGGTTCAGGTTCGGGTCCATGTCGGGGTTTTCGAGTTTGTGCCGCAGCCCACCTGACTCAGTACACCGTCTGCGCTATCTGTTAATTAAAAACAATATATATATATATATATGTATGCATGCACACAGTCAACACAGCACAGACAGAGCCAGTCACATTATATGAAGTACACACATTCTGCTTTGTTTCTTTTCATAGAGGTAAGTGGCTGACTGTGTTGACTGCCAACCCCTCCCCCACCCCCCCAAAGTTGAGAGGGTGTTAAATTATCCCCCTATTACTTCTGTCTATTCCTAAAAAGTTATGCACTTTCTGAAATCTACACCCTTGGTTGTAGCATCTGGATTTTTTTTATATAATCCAAATCTGTACCCTACTTCAGACATGTTGTTTTTAAACTACGGCCTTAAAACTACTGTAAGTAGGGTTGCGAAGGGGTGGAAAGTTTCTGGTAAACTTCTGGTAAATTTCCACTTGAACTTTGGCATTGGAATTTTGCACTTCCTGAAAAACATATAAAATCATATTTTAAAACATTTTTTTATAGGTCATCTTAAAATTACATATAGAGCTGGAGTCTTAAATAATGAAACTATTTTGTATTTGCTAGATCTTTATTTCTTCTGGGTTTGTTTGTTTTTGTAATCACAAAGTTCTGTGTCTGAAAGACTGTGTCCTCCTGACAAGGTGGATGAGCAATTTGCTCCCCCTACTGGTGATGCAGCGTTGTGCATGTGTGACGGTGTTGGTTCTGCCCGCAGCGAATTTCGAACCGAGGGGATCTCCGACGCGACAAGAGAGCGATTAAGCTCGCCGAGCTAAAGACTCAAGTCCCTAACTCCGGGAACTAATCGTACTCTTATCCACGTCACTCTGCAGCGGCCTCACGTGAGCCCATCCGCTACACTCTCCCCCTCGAAACTCATGCGGCAGCAACCACGGCCCAACCGATTGGCATCAGTTGTATTATCCGAGTCAGGGCACCAATGTGACGGTGTTGGTTCTGCCCAAAGCGAGTTTCGAACCGAGGGATCTCTGACGCGACAAGAGAGCGATTAAGCTCGCTGAGCCAAAGACTCAAGTCCCTAACTCCGGGAACTAATCGTACTCTTATCCACGTCACTCTGCAGCGGCCTCACGTGAGCCCATCCGCTACACATGCACAGCTCATGCTTCTCTCACATGATCGTCAAGAAAACATTTAGTCAGAGCATCCTACCTGTCATATGCATTCATCATTTCTGTAAATTGTTAATGGTATAATAGAGTGACAATGATAGTCAATTTTACTGAATAGATATTTGATCATTCAATCTAGTAGCTATACTTGCTCCTAATATTGTGGCTAAACTAAACAACCATTCATGCACCATTTTTATGCAAAACTAGTTAGCTAGCTAACGCTTAAACTGCGGGTGAAACTTAAAGATCTTAAGAAACCCAAAGTTAGGGGTACTGGCACTATCAAACTTGCTAAATATTATTATGCTACAAAAATGAGACCTGTAACGGCATGGCTAAAGGACAACTCTTAAGTAAAGTGGACAAATATTTAGATAACTAGAGCAACACTTTTAATTAAGACATAACCCTTTGTAAAATAACAAAGGGAAATATGAAACAAAGAACAACTGGGCCTCCAACACCCTTAGAATATTGGGGGAGAGAAAATTAAGATTCCAAGTATAAAGTATGACAGTTTACTTCTGAGAAAAATAGCGTGGGACCCAGATTGGACAGATACAATGGACAGTATATTTCAAATGTTGTCATCAAAGGGGTTATAAAATATCACTAACTTATTGATGAAAGGGGAATGTAATCATTTGAGTGTCTCAAGAAAATGAGGATGTAATTTATCATTACAATTATTCATGTACCAATTTATTTAGGCTAATTCGCTATAATGGTTGTATACTTGGATCTATACAAACCATATACAAAAATGTAAAAAACTAAACAAAATATATTGTGAATACTTATAAGGAAACGCATGAAATGGATTTCAAACTAAAGTGACACAGACATTTAAAACTGTAGGCTGGGGCCTCCCGCGTGGTCCAGTGGTTACAACGGGGTTCAATTCTCCGTCTCGCCAGAGTCGGCTCTGGCCGGGAGTGCCACCAGGGACGGCGATTGGCTGTCCGCCCCAGGGAGGGGGGAGGGAATCTGACATGACGTTCGCTGCGCATAAGAGTGGCCATGTAGTACCGGGTTACGATCGACGGCTTGGCGAGTGCCGTCTCGGAGGAGGCGTTACTTCGCCTTCGTCACTAGCGGTCGCAGGACTACGGCAGGGAACTCACATTACTAGGGGGATTGACATAAAATAGCGGGTCTAATTGGCTACCAAATTGGAAGAAAATGGGAGAAAATCTGGAGAGAAAAAAACCCAACAAAAAAACAAAACTGTCGGGTACTGTAAGTAAAACAAATTCGTGTAATAATACATCTTAAAATAAATATATATTTCCCCTTAAAAATGAAGAGTCGTCTCTCTATGTAAAGTAGGTGTTCCAACAGTAGCAGGCCGTGCTATACACTCCGAAAGCAACAATACTAAAATTCATTTCAGGAATGATTCTTGGAGAATTCGCAGAACAAAACCTAAAGTCTGACCATAACGAGAGGGAAATGGCTATTTCAAACAAGTGGCCCTCGCACTCGATTAAAAAATAATCATTAATAAATCTATACCTGCTGAAGCATAGCAAAATTATATATTTTATTAAGAAGGCATGGTAAATGGAAAGAGCAAGGCCGCCTGTGCAAACAGGCTTTCACATGACGTGGGCAGCTGCATCTTATCCGTGAGTTTGTCTCATGCAAACGGTATTAGCATTTTGTGGACTTTCTTTATATATGAAACGTAATTATATGTTATAGACCGAGGGTATTCAAATCCAGGCCTCGAGGTACATATAGTGCGTGGTTGGATCAAATACGTACAGACCTCGAGGCCTGGATTTAAATACCCCTTTATAGACGGTGTACGCTATTTTATTTTGTAGTAGCCCTTATCAAAGCCGCGTCTCGGCAGAATTCATTCATGTCCCTTAATTAATTAAGAGACAAAGTCGCCAGAGGTGCAATTAATGGGTTATTAACAGCTAGCTAACAATATAACTATTCACTGAAGTTTGGCATAAATAACACAAGAAAAAATAAAACTAGGAGCCAACTTCAAAGTTAGCTAACGTTACTTAAATACAAATAAATACGCAGGAGCAAAGCAGAGATACAAAGCACCGACGCCATTCAAATGGTTCCCGTCATCGGTGCAATGACACTAGTTGTGTCATTCAGAGAACCTGCTTATTGCTCACCAAACTGCTCCCGTACTAGCTGCCTCTAGCCACAGCTGGCAATAAATTAATAAGCCTAGCGAACAGACTGACTGCTAATTAACAAGATTAGTGTAAGGATTTTGGTACTTCTTGTAATAAAATTAATTTGATACACGAATAAAATGTTCGTAGAACTTAAATTACAGCCCAAATACAGCCATATCTTGCATGAGAGTTGTACACAAACCTGCCGCCCAACATGCGCACGCACGGTCTTCAGCGCACATGTGTTTCGTCATATTTGTGCGACAAGAAGAGATAGGATACTTTCCATTCGTTTTATATAACAAATGTGGCTAACTAGTAAAATAACCGGAAACAATACACGCACAGACTATATTTTGAAATAATGTGTAGTACACTTGTGTAATGGGATAATATAATAAAATTGCCGGGGGGGAAAAGCGACGCATATTGTACACAAGTAGATGATTTGCTCGGCATAGCAACCATACAAGCCAACACAAGTTTTTGAACTGAGCTCGCTTGCAGCAACAGTATATCTAATACTAATGTAGACGGACTGTACATTACTCAGTAAATCCACTTAACACTCAATTGTGGCAAATGTAGTTTTATATGATGTTAATTAATTTGCATGAATACACGTGCATCGTGTTCGTGTATGGCAAATCAAACAAGAATAAAACAAACCAACTGATTTACATAAAACATTTATTAGATTCAAGTGCATCACATTGAAATTTCAACATGGCTATTAATTTAATCCCCCCACATCACGTGCACGACCATATGACACATTATCCTATATTAAAGTAAAAAATAAAATCTTACCAAAATAGATTCCAGTGCTTATAGTAACTACGACATATCTTCTTATGAAGCAGCTACATGTGTTGTAACAGACTATGATATGTAGGCTACTGGACAGACAACCCATAAGTTAACAAAGAAAATGTACATACACAAAAACACATACAAATGTGCATGTCCTTATCTTGCTCACTAGGCATTTCCATACTTGGAAGTGTACATTTGTTCAATTGTAAAAGAAACCTGTTTATATTGTACTGACCACAATTGAGGAAAGTATTTAACAGCATTGTCTTTAACAGCTGGGGGGGATGGGGGACGGGACAAGTATGATTGTAAAATCACAATTACAGTGTTGCTAATTCCATGTGTTTTGATTTTGGCACTCATTAAGTCATGCAGGGGAGGGGGAATTGAATTTGAAGGAGTTGAATTTCTACCACATGTTACCCACAGCAAGAATCAACTGTGCATGCATGCTATTAACAATTTCAGTCACATCTTGTCACCCTTGACTTTGAAAGGACAAAAATAGCAACCATCTCTTCGAATGTACAAAGTGTCTGAAGCCTGCCACTCAAAATGGCATTCTGTAAATGGACTGAGCTAAATAATAAAAAAATACATTTGGGAACTTCTGTAAACCTACATTCTCCTCCTCGACTCCTTAGTTTTTCGTATCTAGCAAGCAGTGCCTTCTCCAATGAAGCTCAGAGCGCCAGACACAGACCAGGAATTCAGAGTGGAAACAGAAACAGCCAGTCGCAGAAAAAAAAAAAAAAAACCCAGAAACATTTCCCACTCAATCTGCGTGAGTTTGGTACAGAAAATGTTCCAAACATTTTTAGGTTTTTTTTGTGCCTGGCTCAATTTCCGTGTTTGTGGGCCTTCGCCCGATGAGGCACACTTTGTTGCATGGGGAAAAACCCCAAAGTGGGACGACAGGAAAATAATGTACCGTATTCATTTTGCATAATTTCTGTGCAGTCTTTGCTGTGTACTAAAAGTAAACAAGAATTATGTGAACAAAGTGCCCCAAATAAATAATATTCCATTACAAATCTATACACCTAATAGAATTTGAGTAAAGAATACTATATATATATATATATATATATATATAGTATTCTGCTCAAATGTACTGAGTGAACGTCAGAGCCTCTTTTGTGCTTGATTGGAATGCTCTCTGAACAATCGGAAGTGTTGTTTGCCTGTAAATGATATTCTAGCATGTTCTGGGCACGTGTCTCTCATGAACACTACACTTCAGCACATATGGTCAAAGGCCGGTCAAAAAGGACAGTGTGTTCACATGTGGGTCACCGCTAAGGCGTCCTTTTCACCTCCTAGGCCCGCTCTGACTCGTTAAAGCCTTTGCCGCTCGTTGGTGGTGTACAGTATGAAAATGAAATTCAGCAATTCTAAAATGAAACAACAGAGGGGCTTCTACTGCTAAGAATACATTTAGGGTAATCAATATGTTGGACAGCTTATTTATCCAGTCTCTCTGTCACTAGTGTGTGTGTATGTGTGTGTGTGTGTGTGTGTTATGAGTAGCCAAATCCCACAAAAAGACACATGAGCCGCAACTGTAACTTGGATGCAAGATAAAGACCGTTCTAAAATGTCCATGAATACAGGCCCTGTCACTTGTGGCCCAGCTTCTTTTTTTTTTTTTTAATTGAAATCTCTTGTGCACTGTATCGTTGACGTATGGCGTATGTTGAAATGCAGCGGGTGTAGTCACAGTCATGGGGTTGTTTCCATTCCATTGAGTAGCAGAAGCCTGAAGTGTGTGTGTGTGTGTGTGTGTGGGGGTCATCTTTTCTTCCGAGGTCAACCCCTCCAATCTGAAACTCAGGCCACAGGCTTGTCACAGACCATCTCAGTTCCGGTGGCCTTTGGCCAATCAGGGACCGCCTCTTTCCTCCATTTCCCTCCCCGTTTCCTCTTCTGGCAGGTCTGCCTCAGGGGAACCTCACGAATTCTCATCTGCGGTCCTTCTGAAACTTAGCCGTTTGAAGGAGTCCCTTTTGAAGACCGCAGATAGGGAACAGAAAGGGGGTGGGGGGTGAAATTGGTGGGGTGGAGGAGAAATATGGTTCACACAGGTACCCATAGATCGGTTGAAAGGACCAGGTTTAACACAGGTATCACTAGGTACACCGACCACAGACAGAATAATGCAGGACATGAAATTAACTGACTCTTATGGTCTTGCAATTCAGTGATGGCCTTCTGCCTCACTGCATGCCTTATACTTGTGCTTGTTTATTGTAGAGAAGCCAGCGGATGAAGTTCAAGCGATTGTGATTTGTAACAGTTGTCGTTTGTCTGTGTACATGATAAAGCCAGGGGGGTGCCTTCTCAAGTCCATTCTCGGAGAGAGCCTGACCGTACTCTAGTGAGCGGTGAACCTTTGAGTGTTATCCAAATCGCGGTTTAATACATCCAGATTTGCTCCACTCTCGGAGAGATGAGAGAGCGCTCCGGACACCACAGAGGAAGAGTCTGACTGCCAGGAAGCTCTTAGCTTAATTAAAGTGGCAGGGGAAATGCAATGCGGACATGTTCGGTGGACACGGTTTGGCGAGGCACAAAGAGACGCAGAGTCATTTCTCTGTTCTCTTAATTAAATACGATGATTTCCCCTGCCTGTAGCCTAGCCCCAGTGTTAAGCTACAGCTCTTTCCCTGGTGTAAATGTGTGTTTCAGGTCATTACTCTGAGCACACCTGGTTACCGCTCCCTACGGCCCTGCCTCTTCTCTGTCCTCGTCCCTAGATGGTGGAGTGACCTTCCCCACTCGGCCAGGATGGCAGAATCTCTAACTGTCTTCCGAAAAACACTGAAAACTCACCTTTTCAGACTTGACCTCAATTTATACAGCTTGTACAGCTTAATAAATTATATTGTATTTGGAAGTCAAAGGTTAGACTTCAGTTTTTTTCAGCTGTGTTCAACCAGACGTTGTATGTATTATAGAATATGAATAAGAAAAACTTTTGTCCAAAAAAAAAAAAAAAGAAATGTATGGTTTTTATATACAGGCAAGTACCCATAGATACCAGTCAATATTTACAAACATGCCCCCCAAATAACGGTCCATATTTGCAAACTTGATGTGAGTTTTGATGACGGGCTCTGCTCTCGATGTGGGGTTTAATTAAGGGCTCTGTTACCTGCTCTCGATGCGGGGTTTGATGATGGGCTTGTAGAGGTCTGGGATCTTCCTCTCCAGCATGGGCCTCAGGTTCTCCCGCAGCTTGTTGTAGTTCTTCTTCAGCTCCTGCTGATACTCCTTCTGATCCGCGGCGATCAGGTGCTTGTTCTTCTCCACCGCCTCCCCGCACCTGTCACCCCGGAACCACACAATGGAAAGGTCACATGTAACCCCGGCAACCTGACCTCACAGGCTCACGCGACGTATACATGGCGTCACAGGTGATGTGGCAAGAGTATCACAACGGTGTAATGAAATCTGCCAAATTAGTCAGCAATTACCTTGGAACTGAATTCATCAGACACTAGGAGGCAATAGAATAAACCTATGTGGACTGTATAACGCTTACGTACATTTGTTTATAGTGGTTAGGGAACTAGACGCATAAGAAGAGGGTTGCAGGTTCGAAACCAAGCATGGGCGCTAGTGTTGCTCCCTTGAGGAGGACAGTAGGCCGGAGCTGTCTCAGTAAGTGCGGCTTGCAGCTGCATAAATGGACAGTGTGTACAAATGTCAGCCGGCAGCTGCAGACGACATAAATAATGTGAGGTGCCGCAGAATGCATCTGAAATCTGTATCCGGCCATGAAAACTGACTCCATCGTTTGTCTTCACCCCGTAATCCAGCTTTCACAAATTCCCGCCCCCAGCGGCATCACCCCCAGCGCTCTACACAGCCCTGCACTATATTTCTGAATCAATAGAAAATATATGATGTGGCTGTGCGAACACAGAGCGACTAGTCACAGGGAATGGGGGGCTCCATCTCCTCTTTTTTTCCTTTTTCTTTTATTTATACTTTTTCTCAATTTGGATTGCATAAATGTATTTGCAGTGCTGCTGCAGCCATTTCTGCAGCGTCCAGCATCATTCCAGGAGTGCTAGCATAGCATAGCATAGCAAAGCAAAGCAAAGCAAAGCAAAGCAAAGCATAGCATAGCATAGCATAGCATTAGCATAGCATAGCATAGCATAGCATAGCAAAGCAAAGCAAAGCAAAACAAAACAAAGCAAAGCAAAGCAAAGCAAAGCAAAGCAAAGCATAGCATATTCAGGCTAGCATGTATGCGTTCTGCCAGTTGCTGCTTCTTTTCATTCCCAGCAGCTGAGCTGGATTGGAGGAGCAGCTGGCGCAAACAGATCACAGGCACTGACCAGAGGGGGGAGAGGCACTATGACTGAAACCGTCTCTCCCCAGGGGCAACAGTACGGCAGACTTTGCCCCCACCCCAGCCCCCCCTGTGGGGCTCCCACATAACAGCCAGCACCGCTACAGTCCAGACTCATGTCACTGCACCAAGGATGAGCGCTCCAACTGGACACGACACCTGGGATGCCTGTAATCTGCTCGTCTCCTGTTCTCATATCTCAGAGGCCACATGCAGGCTAATCTCTACCTCTTACACATAATCATGTGGAAAATATTACCTTCTTTTTTTGAACTAAAAGGGTAAGGGGGGACTACCATTTCCAGTAAGCCTCACAGTCACAATTCAGTTGGTGAAATGGCCCAATGCCCCATTGGAACTCTGGAACTCTGCTGTGCCTGCTGTGCCCAGTGCCTGGTACCCGGTGAGGCAAAATGGCCGCTGTGAGCCACGGGCAGTACCACCCGCGCAGGCAAACGCACAACCTTCCTGGATCGCGAGGGGGAGTATGGAGGATAAACATTTTTTAAATTACAGTAAATATTTGTCGGCGGGCTGACAGCAATCAGGGCAGAGGAATTTGACAGTCCAATATATATAAATAAATAAAATACATTTTTAGAGGAGTGGCGAGGGGGTGGGGTTTCCCCCTCGCGAGGCTCACCCGTCCAATGGGGCACAGTGATCCTCCAGGGGATTTTGATTGGACGGAAAAACATAAAGCTTGTTGGAAAAAAGCTGAGTTATGCTAATTATGTGTTAAAAAAAGTGTGCTGGATACAGTGAATAAATGGAACATAAACAGAACGCCCCCGTGGTGCCTTATTAGTAGCTCAAATTCAAGTCGGAGGGCTCTTGCCAAATTGGCACAGTTCAGACGTACAGTATACTATATTAGGGAGGATGGCTGGAAATATGACTTAAATTGATTGAATTACCACAATCAAAAGCACAAACAGGTGCACTGTGTTGCTGACAGCAGATCTTTGCCATCAGAGTGGCATGTGGCTGCCCCCGTTCCCCAACATTAACCACCATGACGTCCCTCGTATCCCTGTCACCACGTTCACGTGTACACACGAGGCTCTTTTCTTTTTCAATTTTTTATTTATTTTTCTCTTTCTGCTCTTTTTTCTTTTTTTTCTCCCAATTTAGTAGCCAATTATACCCTCTTTTTCATGTCAATTATCCCCTCCCTCGTATTGAGAGTTTGCTGCCATAGTCCTGAAACCGGCAGTGACATGAAGCGGAGCGCCACCTCCTCCGAGCCGGAACCCGCCAAGCTGTTACCGTAACTCCGTCACACACACAGGGCCACTCCTATGCACAGCGAGCTCGTATCGGCTTCCCTCCCCCCATCCTGGGGCGGACAGCCAATTGCCGCCCCCTAGTGACACTCCCGGTTAGAGCCAAAACTGGGGTGACCTGGTGGAATCAAACCCCGATCACAGTGGACAGCGTCAAACGTTTTTCTTTTCTCTTTTTTAAAGAAAGAAGAAATGAACAAAAAACTGGTTCTCTATCACTTCAGCATGAGTTGATGAAGAAATACACAAAGATTAATCAAGCTTAGATAATTACCAATGAAATAACTGCAAGCTTCTGGATGTTACTCTCTTACTCTCTTTCTCTCTCTCTCTCTCTCTCTCTCTCTCTTTTTTTTATTAATGAATGAATGAATGAATGAATGAATGAATGTTTTCATAGTATCTTTGTTTTCTCTGTGAAATAACAGTTGTGAAGTCTAAACTTCTTTCAACGCCCTAATAAAGCTGTATTAAAGATCTCTTTTTCTCTCTCCTTCTCTCTTTTTCTTCTTCCCTCCCTCCATCCATCTCTCTCACTTTCTGTCTCTTTCTTCCCCACCCATGCTGGATGCATCTCTTTCTTTCTCCCTCTCTTCCTCCATCTCTCTGTCTCTCTCACTTTCTCTTTCTCCCTCTCTCCCTCTCTCGCCCACTGTGGGGCAGCTCTCTTTCCGTCCATCTCTCCCTCTCCCTTCCTCCCTCTCTCTCTCTCTCCCTCTCTCCCACCGCAGGGCAGCACCCTCCCCCCCTCTCTCCCTGTCTCTCTCTCCCTCTTGCTTTCTCTCTCTCTCCCTCTCTCTCTCCGTGGGGCAGCTCTCTCTCACCGCATGATGAACTCTTTGAAACACAGGCGCAGTTTGTTGTGGTGACGGAAGAGCCGCGGGTCTGCAGGGATTTCATTCAGGAAGACCTGAGCCACCTCCAGAGGTCCCTGCAGAGAGAGAGAGAGAGAGGGAGGGAGAGGTATAGAGAGAGAGAGGAGGGAGAGAGAGAGGGAGGGAGGGGGGGAGAGGTAGAGAGAGAGGGGGAGAGAAGATGGAGAGATGGAGAGAGAGAGGGAGGGGAGAGAGAGAGAGAGGGAGAGAGGAGAGAAGAGAGAGGGAGGGAGGGATAGGGAGAATGAGAAAGAACAGGAGAGGGAGAGGGGAATGAAAAAGAATGTCAGAGAGAGGAAGGGAGAGAGAGAGAAAGAGAGAGGGGGGGGAGATGGAGAAAAGAACATTAGGGAAATGGTTCACAAACTGAACACTGGATGCATTAAAAAGGCCTCAGCATAGAGCCAAACATGAGGAAGAGATCATGGTCGGGTCTGTGTGTGGCTAATGTCCCAGCAGAGCTTCCATCTGCTTTGTGTTTCTTCCCATCCCCGCTCTGCCTCTCTTTATCTTAACTGGTACTTGCCCTAAAACCATACCAGGCCTCTCTGTAATGCCAACAGTCATACAAAATACCCTCAATATGGATTCTGATATAGATTAACATTACAGTTATATATGAATATACAGTATGGTACATGTACTTTAAAACATTTAATACAAGAGCTGTGTATAAGAATTCCAATGTATTTAGTACATATGGCAAATAAACAAAGTTGAACTCTCAGCACCCACAGTCTGTGGTGGGCCTTCACTTATAGCACAGCATTGTTACTCCACATCCACCTCTAAAAATACAATATTTTTACGTTTAAAATACTGTATTTGCTTTGTGTAGACAGAAAATTAATACAGTATGGTTCTGCTGTCGACCGTAGAGATAAGGAGAAAAGCAGAAGTACTGAGTCGCGACTCACGTCACGTGGATCCCGGTAACCGTGAGACTGATGAAGCTAAAGATACGCCACCGCATAGGTTCTCTTTACGCTTATTTATTTTTGTTTTATAAAAATGACGAAAAGCAGCGCAGAGCTCGTTATTCTTAACTCAGTTCAGACTTTTATTTCATTTTATTTTATGTTATTTTTCAGGAACGGAAGCATCTCCTGTACCGGCGAGAAAAAAATAGTTTTTCTCCTTTTCTGTTTAAATCAGCAATATCGCTGGTACCTTTCCACAGGGATGAGGGGTGTGTGTGTGTGTGTGTGTGTGTGTGTGTGTGTGTGTGTGTGTGTGTGTGTGGCGGGTGTGTGTGTACGTATGTTTGTATGTGTGTGTGTGTGTGTTTGTGTGTGTGAGTGTGTGTGTGTGAGAGTGTGTGTGTGTGTGAGAGTATGTATGTGAGAGTGCCTGTGTGAGAGGTGGGTGTGGATGTGTATGTGAGTGTGTGTGTGTGTGTGTGTGTGTGTGTGTGTGTGTGAGGTGTGTGTGTGTGTGTGTATGTGCAAGTGCGTGTGTGTATATGTGTGTGTGTGTGTGTGTGAGTGTGTGTGAGGCGGGTGTGTGTGTACGTATGTTTGTATGTGTGAGTGTGTGTGTTAGAGTGTGTGTGTGTGTGTGTGTGTGTGTGTGTGTGTGAGTGTGTGTGTGAGAGTATGTATGTGAGAGTGCCTGTGTGAGAGGTGTGTGTGTGTGTGTATGTGAGAGTGTGTGTGTGTGTGTGTGTGTGTGTGTGTGTGAGAGGTGGGTGTGTGTGTGTGTGTGTGTGTGTATGTGCAAGTGCGTGTATGTGTATGTGAGAGTGCGTGTGTGTGAGTCTGTGTGTGTATATGTGTGTGTGTGTGTGTGTGTGAGTGTGTATATGTGTATGAGTGTGTATATGTGAGTGTGTGTGCATGTGTGTGTGTGTGTGTATATGTGTGTGTGAGAGAGAGAGGTGAGGCACACCTGGTTGACCGTGGTCCCCACAGACCCCTGTAGCAGCATCTGCAGCATCTTGGCGTCGGGCTGCTCTCGGTGCGTGGCCACAGCCAGCTCCCGCGTCTTCTTCTGCATGTCCTCGATCGCCACCTCGATGGGCGTCAGGTCAAACTGCGGGCGGGAGAGGGGACGCTGACTCAGGGACCAGCTCACACAGCTGTCATCTCACCATCACAGAGCGTTTTACAGAGAGGAGTCTCACCTCAGCACCATCATCAACGTGCAGAACCCTCTGTTTTTACAGATGTTATTATTATTATTATTATTAATAATAATTATAAAATAGTATTACTTCTAATATTTACAGTAGTACTATTAAAATATTATAGAATAAAAACACTTTATTTATTCAAAATGAATGACAGAATATTATGAATTGTTATTATCAGCATAAACTGATTTGATTCAGCTGTGTTCCTACACACACTACGGAAGGCTAGAGCCTAAATGCTCTTGC
Organism: Aldrovandia affinis; assembly: GCA_029706075.1. Classification (NCBI taxonomy): domain Eukaryota; kingdom Metazoa; phylum Chordata; class Actinopteri; order Notacanthiformes; family Halosauridae; genus Aldrovandia; species Aldrovandia affinis. Next base: position 6,939,167 of record JAINUG010000014.1, on the reverse strand, counting down.
GATGGACTGTTGATTTTTAAAATGTGACAATTAAACCTCCATTATCATCCGATACAAGCGAGCGCCTCCCTTTCTCCTCTATCTTCATTATTATAAAAAAAAATTCTCCAATTTAGTATCCAATTATACCCTCTCTTATTCATTCATGTTATTATCCCCTCCCTCGTATGAGAACTCGCTGCTGTAGTCCTGAGACCAGACCCACTTCCTCCGAGCTGGCACTCGCTACGGTCACTGTAATACACAGGACCATTCATATATGCAGCAAGCTCGTATCGGCTTCCCTCCCCCCTCCCTGGGACGGACAGCCAATTGCCGCCCTCTAGTGGCACTCCCAGCCAGAACCGAAACTGGCGCGACCTGGTGGAATCAAGGTCGACTGAGCCGGCTCACCCTCCCCCCTCCCCCTGGGGTGGACAGCGAAACGCCACCCCCGTTCGGGGCTGACGACCAGGGCCTGTCTGGTAGAGACGAGTTTCGAACCGTGTCCCTGACAGGCAGCGCACACCGTATCAGACCAGCCAAAATATGGTGCGTTAGACCGCTACGCTATCCGCCCCCACACTTCTGGTATTTATTTAATGGTGCAGTGGCAGCCATCGTGTCCAGAGTTTGAACCCCGCGTTTTTACCTCCTCCTTCTGGATGACGTTGATGCGGGTCTTGATGTAGGGGAAGGCGTGCAGGGTGGTGAGGATGGTCTTCCTCTTGTACTGCTCATTGAGCTCGCCGCGCGGCCGGCCACTCTTGGTGAACGGTGTGGTGTACATGAAGCGCCGCAGGTTGAAGTTCTTCTCGAAGTTGGTCAGGCGGTCCTTCATCTCGTAGTCGTCGAAGTACGGCTCCACGAAGGAGATCTGGATGTAGGCCTGGGGGAGACAGTGGTTTGCAGGGAACGAAGGATCCGTGTGATGTATTGATCCAATGGCAAGGATTCGACCACAAGATCTCTTTTTCCACATTGTCAAAGTCAGCGGTTCCCTCACACCAAGAAAAATGAATGAACACAAACTATTGAGAGATCACTGTTCAATCGACTTCGGAGACCCAGCTTTGCAAAATAACTATTTTTGTAAAGGGTGCGAGCCTGGCCTCACTCTGCAGGTGATTTTTGGTGGTGGTGGAGTGTGGTAGTGGTGGTGGTGATGATGGTGGTGGTGGTGGAGTTTGGTCCTTGCTCCAGACTCCAGTTTAAAACTTACTCTGGCTTATTTAGGCCAGGGCCAGCCCCACACGACTTTCAGACACCAAAATACCTCAGGCCAATAAAAGGGTTTACTATTTATTACTATTTATTTATTATTTATATTTATTACTACTACCAGCCTTCTGACTGAATGGAGATGAAAATGGATGCTGTGGAACGGCACGAGGAAGAAATTAGTGGGTGCAGATATTGGGGATAAATATTGAAGGACGTGCTTTGAGGAGCAGGTGAATGTGTGTCAGAAATGATCAGAATGTTTTCTCTGGTGCCAGCGTTATGTACCTTGTTGGGGTTCAGCTTATTCCTGTCCACAGGTGTGGAGTCTTTGATCATCTCGAGAGCATCTTCTCCGAAACACTGGCTGTAAAAACCCTGAAGGGGAACATTGAAATAATACCTTTTTCAAAACCTACCCAAACCCGCCAACTCTTAGAAAGAAAGCACCCTAACCCCAGGGGGACCCCCAGGAGGGGTCCTCAGCAAAAGAGAACAAATATTTTCCCTTTTGAAAATATTTTCTTTATATGTCATATATATTTTTCAGATCTTTTTCAGAACTTACATATTTGAGAATTTCAGATAAGGTAATCCTTCTGGTTTACACATATTTGTTAATACTGTGATCAGTGTAATTATTAAAACAGCTACATGTTATACATTCATGATAAAATGGCATCTCGATTAGACATGCAGTAATGTGTTAAGTGGCCACTACATCGCAGCCGGAAGTGTTTACCTCTAGTCGGTGGGAGATTTCTGGAAGGTGGGTTATCCCCGGTTCTTTATAGATAAATTCCCGCTCGTCCAGGTCTCCAAACTTGGCGCCGTAGAAACCAACTCGAAAGTAGGTTCCAAACATGCGCTTGTGCCCCTGTGAAGACGAGCAGTGGTGTGTAACAAACAGACTTCCTGTGCACTTCTGCTCTCTGTACTTCCTGTTCACTTCTGCTTACTGTACGTCCTGTGCATCTATAGACCCCTGTAGGCCACAGTCTGCACCAGACCATGGGGCACATCACTGCACTAAGAACAAAAGCCTCAGCCTCATGTGATGATAAACTCATTCCATCTTTTATTGCTTTTACTGACTGTCTGACTGGCTGGCTGACTGGTGACTGACTGACTGACTGGCTGGCTGACTGGTGGCTGGTGGCTGACTGGTGGATGACTGACTCACTGACTCACTGACTGGCTGGCTCACTGACTAATTGAATCGCATCATGTTCCAGCAGTATTAATGCGCTGTATATGAATTGAATATGAACTGAACTGTGAATTTGTGTAGTGTTGTTTTTTTCCTGAGGTACTGTGAAATTGAAGCTTGAATACAGGTCTAGTATTGCATTTTTAAATTGCAGACCCACCGCTCCCCTTTCTTGGGGGACAGCTTAATTAGCGTGACATTGTTCAATGTGACAGCCATAAAACAAGCTCAGCACCACTATCACTTTTCACTGTAGGGGCTTGAGTCTGAAGAGCGTAAATGAAAACAAGTGAATGTTTTTGAAAACATAAAGTGCTTTGTATTGTTGCTGATTGTGTGATTACTTTGGTTTGTTCTCTCACATCTCTATTTAATTTAAATCTATTTTTAATACATTTATTTGGTTACGTATCTTCTGTGAGCGGCAGACTACGAACACAAGTCCCCAGTGTCGGGACACAATTGGCCGCAGTGTAGTGGAATGGTGAGGGAACTGGACTTGACCCAACGACTGCAGTAAAATATCCAGCTGTATGAATGGATTGTATGTAAATAAATGTAAACTGTGCAAGTCTCTCTGGATAAGAGCGTCTGCTAAGTGCCTATAATGTAAATGTAATCCCTCATCAGAAGTAGGGTGGGTTAAAGCCAGCCAGGGTTATTTGATATTTTTATTTATCTCTTTGATTGACCTTTATTTAACCAGGAAGGTCAATTGAGAACTCATTTATCATTCGCAGTGATGATGTAGTTAGTCTAAGTGGGCAGGGGAATGCAAGGGATTATGTAGCCAATCAGATGTAGGGGATAATTAAGTCGCCAGACATGGGGGTAGCCTACGTTACCGCCCTCCAATATATAATAATATAATAATAATAAATTCCATTTAGCAAACACACTTTTATCCAAAGTGACTTACAATAGTAAAGGCATACATTTTTCAGTATATGTGGCCCCAATGGGAACTGAACCCACAACCTAAGCGTTGTCAGCACCGTGCTCTACCTACTGAGCCACACAGAACCACGCTCTACCTACTGAGCCATACAGAACCACACTCTACCTACTGAGCCACACAGAACCATGCTCTACCTACTGAGCCACACAGAACCATGCTGTACCTACTGAGCCACACAGAACCATACTCTTACCTACTGAGCCACACAGAACCATACTCTACCTACTGAGCCACACAGAACCATACTCTACCTACTGAGCCACACAGAACCATGCTCTACCTACTGAGCCACACAGAACCATGAGCCACACAGAACCATGCTCTACCTACAGAGCCACACAGAACCATGCTCTACCTACAGAGCCACACAGAACCATGTTCTACCTACAGAGCCACACAGAACCATGCTCTACCTACAGAGCCACAAAGAACCACTAAACCTCCAAACAAACAACCCGCCGAGCCCTCTCACAGTAAGAGACAGGACTTTGTCCTTTTGCAGGACAGGCACGATCACCGATAGCCGAATTGGGAGCTGTTACCTTGTGATTGATGCTCTCGAAGGCCCTCTGGAGCTTGTCGTGGGTGGAGGCCAGCTTCCGGAAGTCTCTGTGAGCCTCCAGGATGGGAATGATGATTTTGTATACCTCGTTCACCGTCTCGTACAGATGGCCCTGCAGAGACAGTGGCCGTCAGGGAGGGAAGGGTGGCAGTGGAGGATAACGGCTCAGGAACTGGGCTTATAACTCAGAGGTTGCTGTCTCTCTCTCTCTTTCTCTCTCTTTCTCTCTCTCTTTCAAATTCAAAAAGCTTTGTTGGCAGGAAGTGCGTTTGTAAATATTGTCAAAGTGTACAACAGTACATTTAAACAACGCAGATGAATAATCAATAAACACTCTCTGAATCTCACTCTCCCGTTTCCCCCTCTCCTTCCTCCGTTCGCTGTCTCCCTCTCTCTCTCTCTCTCTCATTCTCTGTTTCGCTCTCTGACTTTCTCTGTCTCTCACTGATTGGCTGGCCTTCATGAGAAACGCTAACCTCTGTAAGACTCGCTCTCTGTCTCAATTCCTTTCAGCTTAAATTTGAAGGTGCTTTACTGACATGAAATTGTGGGGTGTTTTTCCAAAAATCACTCAGTCCACTTTTGGTCAAGGGACTTATATGAAGGGGTGCACATAAGTGGTATACCAGTACGCATTCGCGTCCTAATATATAATAATATAATAATATACGCCATTTAGCAGACGCTTTTATCCAAAGCGACTTACAGCAGTGAATGCATACATTTTTCAGTAGATGTGGTCCCTATGGGAATCGAACCCACAACCTAAGCGTTGTCAGCGCCACGCTCTACCTACTGAGCCACACAGAACCATGAACCAAGACTTGAGTGAGTTTTGGAAAAACACTCAACTGGAGAGAGAAAGGGAATGGCTGCCAGCAGACCGGGCCCCCATGCAGGTGTGGGGAGGGGCCCAGGTGTGGTTTCCAGGGCAACTCACGTGGCTGAAGAGCTCAGCCGCCTGCTCCAGCAGCCCCACCAGGCCGCTCTCCGTGAAGTAGCGCCCAGAGCACACGCCATCCTCGTCCGGCGACAGGATGTCATCGGACACCGCCGACTCCTCCAGCACGTTGGAGGAAATGTTCTGTCAGAGAGAAGAGCGCACAAACAGGAGGGTTTTTTTGTTTCAGATTTTTCCCCGTTTTTCTCCCAATTTGGTAGACAATTACACCCTCTATTTATTATTTCGATTTACCCTCCCCCACACGATTCCACCACTCGTCTCTACGAGGCAAGCTCATTCTCAGAGGGCAGCGAACTCCGCTTCCTTCGAGACGGAATTCACCCACCCACATTCTGGAGACTCCCTTACGTGCTCCAGAATGTGGGTGGGTGAGACTCCCTATGGTAGACCCAAGCCAGCTTACCCTTCCCCCTCCCTCAGGAGCGGACAGCCAAATGCCTCCCCCAATCGGGACTGACGACCAGGACCGGTCTGGTAGAGACGGGTTTCAAACCGCATCCCTGACAGGCAGCGCACACCATATCAGACCAGCTAAGATACGGTGCGTTAGACCGCTACGCTATCCATCGCCCCTTAGGAGGGTTTTTTAACCTTCAAACTCAAACCCACAACATAAAAAAAAAACGGCCAAAAAGAACAACAAAAACATCAGCTATTTGCCTCCTGATGCAATGTCCAATGCTGTCTGTGAGCCATTTTGAAGAGCTCGTTTTTCAGGTAGCTGTGGTCAGGTGGGCGCTCACCTGGAAGGTGACGCTGCCCACAGGCAGGTAACTGTGGTCCTCCAGCATGCTGAGGTATTCGGCCACCAGGGCAGCGGCGTGCACCAGGCACATGGCCGATTCCGTGAAACACTTCCTTGTGTTGTGCTTTTCCGCCATGTTCTGGAGCCAGGTGAGCCGCAGGTCAGGGGACGTCTGGTACCCCTTCGCTATCCTGAGGGGGGTCACACAAAAAAAAGCCAGCCAACATCGACCGGTCAGCTAATCAATGAATCAATGAATGAACTATAAAAAGATATGAAAGAAACACAAGCTGGGCAGCAGAACAGCAGCTTCAGTGTGGCTCCAGGTGTGTCTACCTCACAGTGTTATAAAACTCCTCAAGGCACACTGACTGATCACTGCCAAAATAAAGGCAACACTTGAGTAAATGAGGGATGCTTTAAATTTGTCCAGTACTGTGACTGCCCGTCATGGGGTGCCATGGCCAATATTGGTGGATAGGCCCAGCGTTCCCCTTTCCCAGGAGCTCCCAGGTGTGCATACCTGTGCAGGTGTGCGTAATTTCCCATGAGCTCCCAGGTGTGCGTACCTGTACATGAGATCCATCAGCATCTCTGGGTCCTCCTGGAACTCCCTCATCTTCACCGTGTCTGACAGGATGCTGTTCAGGTTTCTGAGCAGCTCATCCACCTGAGCACATCAACACAGCACAATACTCAACACATCTGCTCTTACACCACGGTCCCTAGCCAGGGCACAACCTGAGAGGGCAGCTGTGTGGGGCGGTACCTCAGAGGGGTGGTATCTTGGTACCTGAGAGGAGCATGGCAGGGCGGTATGTGAGAGGGCAGTTGGACAGGCGGTACCTGGGTAGGGCAGTTGTGTGGGGCAGTACCTGAGAGGGCAGTTGTGCAGGGCAGTACCTGAGAGGGCAGTTGTGTGGGCAGTACCTGAGAGGGCAGTTGGGTGGGGTAGTACCTGAGAGGGCAGTTGGGTGGGGTAGTACCTGAGAGGGCAGCTGTGTGGGGCGGTACCTGGGTAAGACAGTTGTGTGGGCAGTTGTGCAGGGCAGTACCTGAGAGGGCAGTTGTGCAGGGCAGTACCTGAGAGGGCAGTTGTGCAGGGCAGTACCTGAGAGGGCAGTTGGGTGGGGCAGTACCTGAGAGGGCAGCTGTGTGGGGCGGTACCTGGGTAGGGCAGTTGTGTGGGCAGTTGTGCAGGGCAGTACCTGAGAGGGCAGTTGTGTGGGCTGCATCTCCACGTCCTCTGCAGCGTAGGCCATGATGGTGCGCAGGGAGCGGCGCAGGTAGTGCTCGTGGAAGTCGGAGGACTTTCCCACCAGAGAGGCCAGAGACATCGTCACCTGCATCTTCACCCTCGAGAAGTTCTGCACAAACACAAACACAAACCCTCGAGACACAAACCTGCACAAACACAAGTACAAACCCTCGAGAAGTTCTGCACAAACACAAACCCAAACCCAGCAGCCAGTGAGGAGACGGACCTCAGCGCAAAACTATCACCCCATGCTACAGACATCCCGTCACTAGGGCCATGCGAAACGCCTCGGTTCTCTCATTAACCTGCAGTTCCATCCTCCAACACCAAAGGGACTTTCTGAAGCTACTTGTTAAGCAATCAACATATTACGGATGTCAAATAATCATTCAATTATCACACGTGAGGTATGTGTTGCAGTGCAGTCGGCTAGTCAGCAGGTGGAACAGCACACACCCATATGTAAGCATGCTGATTGATTTGTAAGTACTGCCTTCAAATGTAAAACATACAGTATGTCTGTAGACCTTTCTGTAGGATACATCATGCCGATTAAAGAAACTAACTGATATGATACTAACTTGTATAAGGGCAAACTAAAATAAAAGTCCCTTTAATAGCACGTAGCTTAGATATTTTTTTAATTCAGCTAAGGAGACCAATATTTCATGTTCTGTTGTTGTATTTAATCATTGTCAGATAAGTTGCTGTTTCTTCGGTCATGGGCTATGGTAGCGCTGTGTAAAAACTCGTCCGCGGGAGGAAACGCTCCTCTCCGCGTCGACAGAACTGTTGACAAAGTGATAAACATCGCTTCGCCGTTCGTGCCAGACGGGGGAAGTATTTGGTCTATTTCAGAACTGCTCCAGAATTCAACTAAAGAATCTGCCGCAGCTCGCCCGGTGTCAGTTATTCTCCGACAAAGTGTCTTTTTGTTTTTCCTCAAAACAAAGCGTTCGCTTCATGGACTTGCGGCGGGATATTTTTTTTTAACGGTCGGACCGACCCTGCCGCTGTGCGCCCATTTGATTTAAGGCTAAACAGCTGCTTAAAACATAGCATTAGGAGGGCAAACAGCGCCCCCCACCTGCGGCTCTCTGTCATAGTGGCTGTGTTGTGATCTGCATTGTTTCAGGGGGGGAAGGCAGGCACAAACGACTCCCCTCATCCATCTCCTCCGGCACGCAGGACACGGAAACGTCACCCCTCATTAGCGCCCTGCAGTTGCTGTCTTCCTGCTACGGGTCAGAACCGGCCCATGAAGAATTACTCTACAGAACACTGGAGCTGCGTGACGGATTAAACGCTTCCCCGGAATATCAACTTCCTCGTTTTTTTTTGAGACTACATGTGACAAACACACTCCTACATGTTTTTTTGTGTCCTCTCCTTTGTGTCCTTTTTTTTTTACAAAATTAAAATGTATAGAATATATACTGTATGTAACATTTTACAAAAACTACCCTACTTTTAAAACCAAGAGCTGTGTTCAAAAATAGGCGCCTTTCTTTCTGACCACAGTCTGTTTATTTTTTTTGTAATTAATGAGAAGCTTTAGAGTTATTTATGTTTTTTATTTATTTGTCATTATAGAGTATTTTGTGTTGATCAGTGGCAAGCAATCCCAATAAACTCCATTTTTATTCCATCAAGTAAGAAAATAAAATGTGAGAAATGCTGAAGGGGGTGAATACGTATCATACCCACTGTAATCCGTTACTCTGTCTGCAGTGGAAGAAGGATTAAAGAGAGGTGTTCCAGGATGTCCGGTCTGTATGACGTGACGCAGAAGTTTCCGTGTTTAAACCGCCGCTCTCACATGAACTCGATCAATTATTATAATGAGAGCTTTCCCACATGCTCTGTGCAGGGCTGCATCCTATAACATACTCAGGTACACTGTGCATTAGCACTGGAATGTGAGTGTGTGCGAGTGAGTGAGTATGTGTGAGTGTGTGTGTGTGTGTGTGTGTGTGTGTGTGTGTGCGTGTGTGTGTGTGTGTGTGTGAGTGTGTGAGTGTGTGTGAGTGTGTGAGTGTGTGTGTGTGTGTGTGTGTGTGAGTGTGTGCGTGTGTGTGTGTGTGTGTGTGAGTGGTTGTTCTTACACTAGCTGAGCTGTAGCTGTATCTCATGATGAGGTAGAGGGAGGCGCAGGCTTGACTCCGGTTGCTGTCCACACAGCTGCTGCAGTGCTGAAGCACCTTCTGACACAGGTCTGCACACTGTTCCGCCTCCTCCTCGAACAACAGGTCCCCAAACTGCAGCGGACCACAGAGAGATTACACACACACACCCTCAATCTCACACACACACACACACACACACACACACACACACACACACACACACACACACACACACACACACACACACACACACACACACACACACACACACACACACACACACACACTCTCTGTTACCTTGACGATGAGTGCCCTGAGCGTGCTGAAGCAGTGTGAGAGGAAGCTGGTGCTCTGGTTACAGGAGAGACAATGCAGCAGCACCCGCAGGACTCCGCCCACAACGTTATCCTTACAGTCCGCCAGCGCCACGCCCTGCTCACAGAGAAACAGACACCTGTAACTCCGCCCACAATGCCAGAGACACGCCCTGCTCACACCTCTAACTCCGCCCACAATGCCAGAGACACGCCCTGCTCACAGAGAAACAGACACCTGTAACTCCGCCCACAATACCAGAGACATGCCCTGCTCACAGAGAAACAGACACCTGTAACTCTGTCCACAATGCCAGAGACATTGCATGCACCAGAGAAAGCAGTGCATCATGGGAGATTATAATTTCGGTTCCATCTTCAAAAAATAAATGCATACACTGCTGCGTTCATATAAAATAAGGACAAAGAACAACATTCTACAAAATTGAATATGAGAAGTGCGTAAGGGTGTTTCCATAACGTTGGTGGGCGAATTCAGCGAGTTCGCTGCTCTCAGAGAATTAGCTTGCCTTGTAGAGACAGGTGGTGAGTTTGTGTGGGGAGGGCACATAAAAAAAAATAGATGGTATAATTGTCCACTAAATTGGGAGAAACAAGGGAAGAAATCAGAAACAATTAAAAAATTAAAATTAAAAAATCTATTTGAATATGTGTAAAATTCCTCTTTAATGTTGTCTTTGGCGGGGGATGGGGCGGGGCACCAGGGGGCAGTGCTCACCTGGACAATGGTCTCCAGCAGGTCGAGAACGATTAGGTTGGATTCTGTGGCCAGGTTTCCACAGACGAGGGCTTCCTGCTCAAGCTCCGCCTTCGTTCTAAGAAATCAGAGCAAAAAAAAAAACAATGTTTTATCCTCATCCTGTCGTTACAGTGATGTTCACTGGTCATGTCTCTCTCTCCTAGCACTGGAAATACTGTAAGTACAGCATCCACACACACAGTCACAATCCCCTACACTACACACACATACAAACATACACACATACACTCACTCACACACAACCATACACACACACACACACACCATACACACACACACATACAGACACACACACACACACACACTCACAATCCCCTACACACACACACACACACACACACACACACACACACACACAGTCACAATCCCCCTACACACACATGCACACCTGATCCTCAACACACATATGCATACAAACATACTCACACACACACACACACACACACACACACTGACTCACTTGTCCTGTCTGTCGTTGGTCTGACGCCACTGTGTGAGATCTTTTCTCCAGCGAAGGTTCTCCCTCTGTCCCAGCGTACGGTCAGTACCTGCGAGGACAACAGAGACCCAGGCCAAAGGCCAAAGGCCAAAGGTCAAGATTAAGCAAAGCACCAATAAGGCTCAGGTTCTGTGAGTGTGTGTGTGTGAGAGAGAGAGAGAGTGTATGTGTCTGTGTGTGGGTGTGGGTGTGGGCGTGCATCTGGAAAATGTGTGTGTGTGTTTCTGAGATGAGATGACTTGGGAAACCATTTGATGATCTGCTTTTCATTCAGACCAGAGGCCTCCTCCTGGGACTTGATTAAAGCAGACATCACTGTACTGTGCCTGCTGTGCACAACGTGTAAATGTTCCTATAGGTTTTTCAGCGAGAGTGTGAACTGCTCGAGCTGGAGAGTGTACCTGCACTATTTCTCTGTAAAGAGAACATAACTGCCCTGAACTTTAAGTCCATAGAAACACTATGGACTTAAAACAGATCTCATCCAATCAGAAGCAATATAATCAGCTCTCATCCAATCAGGAGCAATCAGAACAGCTCATCCAATCAGGGGAAATATGAACGGCTCTCATCCAATCAGGGGCAATCAGAACATCTCTCATCCAATCAGACGGCTCACCGCCCACTCTCTTCATCATCTCCCCGCGGGCGCCCCTTCCGCCCAACAGCGCCTCCTCCAGGCGGGCTTTGGCCTGCTGGGATTTCTGCAAAGCCTGCGTGCTCACCTTGTCTGAGCTCTGCTTCCCCTGGGGAATACAATCACATAATATTATATATATATATATATATAAATTATACAAATAAACAACACATACACACACACACAAAGTTATATACACGCACACATAATTTTGTTATGTGGGGGATTAAACCCAGTTTTGTACCCAGTATGTGGGGGTTAAAGCATTTTGTAATTTTTAAAGCCAGTTTTGTACCCGGTATGTGGGGATTAAAGCCAGTTTTGTACCCAGTATGTGGGGGATTAAAGCCAGTTTTGTGCCCGGTATGTGGGGGATTAAAGCCAGTTTTGTACCCGGTATGTGGGGGATTAAAGCCAGTTTTGTGCCCGGTATGTGGGGGATTAAAGCCAGTTTTGTGCCCCAGTTTCATACCCGGTATGTGGGGGATTAAACCCAGTTTCATACCCGGTACTCGAAGCAGGAGACACAGATAGAGAGCAGCTCCAGTAGCCGGTTGAGCTGGGAGGCCGGCATGTCCATGGTCCACTTCTGAATCAGGCTCTGGTCCACGTTCTTCATCACCCACAGGAAGCAGATCAGAAGATTCCGGCTGGTCTCAGCGCTCAGCGTGGCACTCGTCTTCCCAGACTGGAGAGGACAAAGACAACGTTTCATTTTTTATTAAAAATTGTATTATCAATTTTTTTTTTTTGTTTTTTTTTTCTAAAGATTTTGTTTCAGATTTTTTCCCATTTTCTCCCAATTTAGTAGCCAATGACACTCTCTCTTTTCATGTCACCCCCCCCTCATATTGTGAGTTGCCCTGAGCCGTAGCCCTGAGACCGGCAGTGACAAATGCGAAGTATCGTCTCCTCCGAGACAGCACTCGCCAAGCGGTCGACTGTAACTCTGGTACACAGCCACTCCTATACGCAGCAAACTCATGTCGGCTTCCCTCCCCCTCCCTGGGCTGGACAGCCAGACACTAGGGGCACTCCCGGCCAGAGCCGATACAGGTGCGGCCGGTGGTGTTGAACGTTGTAACCGCTAGACCACCCGGGAGGGCCAGAGCAACGTTTCAACTGCTGTGTGTCGTCAGTCATCTGGCTCTATTAATTATGATGTATGAATTGTGTTTATGATGCCATTTGTGTGCACTCCAGTTCTTGCCAGGTGTCTCCCTCAAAAAAAAGATAGGCTGGCAGATAGCGTAGCAGTCTAATGCACCCGTATTTGGCTGTCCAAATGGGGTGTCATTTGGCTGTCCACTGCTGAGGGAGGGGGGAGGGTGGCCGGCACAAACTCGCTGTTAAGCACGTAAGGGTGTCTCCAGAAAGGGGGTCGGTGAGTTCCGACTCAGAGGAGGCAGATCATTGCTGACCTCAGAGAGCAGCTTGCCCCACAGAGACGGGCGGCGAGTTTGTGGGGGGAGGATTAATCACAATAAATAGAGGATATAATTGACTTCCAAATTGGGGAGGAAAAATCTGAAACAAAAATAAAATAAATGTAGCAACGGGAAAAGTCACGGTG
>JAINUG010000014.1:6801337-6921337 GCA_029706075.1 Aldrovandia affinis | reverse complement strand
ACTCACTCACCAGAAGCTCAAAGAAGAACCATGCATATTTGTAAGCGTTCTCCCGGCACACACCAGTGCTAACCACCATCTGCAGGGCCAGTTCCTCGTGGAATTGCTGTAACCACCATGTAGTGCATCCACAAAACAAAGAAGAAACACACATATTGTTAATATTGCTTTCATTATAGCATAGGTGTGATGTCCCCCCCAATATTCAAAACAGTCATATCTGCCCCCCCAATAATTTGTAGATATAAAACATTCCCTTTCAATAATGCCCCCTTCCCCCAATATCTAATATGTGGGTATGCCCCCATGCATTATAATTACCCAAGGCAGCTTACAAAATATTTCCATTTTTATTTCCCCACAAAGGATTAAAATGCAGTCCCATTCAGACTGCACGGCTGTATGTAGCATGTCTGTCCTGAATTATATTAAAATGCTAATTTGTCTTAACCTTACAGCTTTATCTGTTATCTATTATAGCCTTATCAGTGGAGATGTTAGACCTAGTACAGCAAACCACAGGTGCCTGGAGAGGAGATGTTGAATATGTAGAAGAATACTCCTGCACACTATGTCTCTTGCAAAAATTCACCAAACCTTATTAGAACAAAATCAATAAAGTGTATGTTTCGGTCAGCAGCCCTTCCTCAGAGCACTCTGTTGTTAATTCTTTTGTTTTTGTTCTTATAAAAGTCTGCTGAATTTTTGCAAGAGACACAGTGTGCAGGAGTATTCTTCGACATATACTGTAGCCTTAAAACAAATCCCACTTCAAACAGTTCACGAAAAAAACTTTCATTCAAGATTATTGAACAGTACCAGTATAAGAAACTAAACTTGTTTGGTAAGACGTAATTCACACGAACAGTGAATAATGCAACACGTCCTCAATTTGAATGGTGCTATACAGCTTCAGCTGGACTTGAAATCAATAGGGGTTGATGTGGTAAAACCTAAACAGCGCCACACCGCCGTCTTGTGGTCACAGTCAGTATTACCTTTTTGTTTGCGGGCCTGGTTCCCGCCGAGGCACTCTGGAAGTAGTTGGCCACGTCAGTATAAGTGGACATGCGGTTTCCGGGGTGATTCGAAGACTACACATATCAGAGAATATGACCGTCAGCAGCGGATATGAAATACCTCCTCCGATATAAACGAAACAAGCTGAACCTGATATTATTATATGTCATATGTACATATTTGCTTAGTGGTCGGGCCTTTATCCAAGGCAACGTACAGAGTTTGCATTTGTTATATATTAGCCATTTATGCAGTTGTATATTTGACGGAAACAGTTCAGGGTTATGCATGGTTACAGGGTACAACAGCAGTGACCTCCCTGGTAGTCAGGCCTACGATTTTTGGGGTTCCAAGCCCAAGGGCCTTAATGACTATTTTCCAGTTTAGCGTCCAGGAGTATCACACATCAGGCGTGCATTGAGGAGCGTACCCCAAATCTCCTGCGCTTCAGCGAAGAGCAGCTGCTGACTTTTCCCACGGCTTCCACAGCACGTAATGGGAGCTTATGAACGAACATGTGTCTGTGGGTCGTGCTCCGCCCATCAACACCGGCCAACGATTCGCCCGCGCCATATATCTCACACTAAATTGACTTTCTAAAAAATTTATGTTTTTATGTATTTTGTTTGTAAATGGTCAAAGTAATTTTTTCTGATGGGAGCTTGCCTGGTGGAGTTAATTAGTTAATTATGTAATTAATCAAATTAATTGCATTTGTGCTCCATGGCAACCACCTTCAAAATTATTCACACCCTTAATAAAGATGAGCATATTAAGCCTGTATAAAATAACACAGGTAATGAGCTATATTGTGTGCATAATTTTGGAGTTGGCTGTAGCTACCTGCCTTTGGTTTAGTTTTCACAACTATTTATCGCAAAATACGGGAGAAAGCGTGTCCCATATGGGACCAAATGTTGTTGTTTTTCGGAAATACGGGGCATCGGTAGCAAGTCAGTACTGTTCTCCCAGGTCAGTAGCGGGTTAGAATTATTACCCCAGGGTAAGTAGTGGGTCAGTACTGTTACCCCAGGAAGATTAGTGGGTCAGTATTGTTTGAGTACTGTTGCCTCGGGTCAGTAGCGTGTCAGTATTGTTAACCTGGGTCAGTATTCTTTCAGTACTCTTACCCCAGGGTCAGTTGTGGCTCAGTACTGTTACCCCAGGGTCAGTTGTGGCTCAGTACTGTTACTCCAGGTCAGTAGCTGGTCAGTACTGTTACCCCAGGGTCAGTAATGGGTCAGTATTATTACCCCTGGGGCAGTAGTGGTCAGTACTGTTATCCCAGGGTCAGTAGTGTTTTAGTATTATTACCCCGGGGGGAATGGAGGGTCAGTACTGTTACCCCCGGGTCAGTAGTAGTTCCACTGGGACAGTAATTGGTCAGTACTGTTACCCCAGGGTCAGTAGTGGTCAGTACTGTTATCCCAGGTAAGTAGGGTTTTAGCATTATTACCCCTGGGGCAGTAGTGGGTCAGTACTGTTACCCCAGGGGCAGTAGCGGGGCAGTACCGTTACCCCCGGGTCAGTAGCGGGTCAGTACTGTTACCCCAGGTCAGTAGCGGGGCAGTACCTTGCCGGACAGGATGTTGTTGACCTCCTGGTCGTCGGCGCTCTGGGGGCCGGGGATGTCGGGGTTGCTGCTGCTGCGGGTTCGGGACATGAGGAGTATGCTGCCCACCGTCGTGGCCGACGCCCGCCCCATGGTGCTATACCCCTGACCTGGGACAGGGGCGCCTACACAGAGACAGAATTACAGAATCACCAAACACAGAGGGAGGGGTAATTACAGAATCAACACACACACACACACACGCACCACACACACACGCACGCACACACACACATGCACACACACACACACACACACACACACACACACACACACACACACACACACACACACGCACCCACACACACACACGCACACACGCACACACAGGCAGACAGACAGAGGAAAATAATTGCAAACATCAGATTCATACATTACATTACATTACAGGCATTTGGCAGACGCTCTTATCCAGAGCGACGTACAAGAAAGTGTTAACCGTAGTCAAGAACAGTTTAGCTGAAATTCATAGAAAGACACGGTCAAATAATCACGAAAATGTCTGCAACAGACCAAGGGGCAAATACTCACAAATCTATACTACAAATGAAAGGCTGAAACATATCAGTATTGTATATTTGATGTGAATGTTTACAGTAGTATTTGAAGGTTCTTGTTTTGAGTATGGTGCCCTCACCTGCGCTCTGGGTCTCCCGGTGGGTGTCTGGCAGGCGGAACACAAAGTAAAGGTATGTTGCTAGGAGACAGTTCCTTCCTTGCTGGTCCTTGGCCAGCTCCTGGCTGTTGTGGAGACTGTTGACTATCGACACCACAGATTCAAACGCAATCTGGGCCAGGTTGGCTGCAAAACACACAACACACACGCAACACACACACACACACATGGATTCACACGTGATCTAGAAAACACCTTGAACACAAATCGTTTTCACGACTCAAAATCTGATGAAAACAAACAACCATCGCACTTAATCTTGGAAAAATACACACCTAGGATGGTACAAATTATTACACAAAAACAACACACTGTAGTGAGTGTGCCCACCCTGCCCCCCCCCCTGCCCCCACCCTAAAGCCACTGAAATTATGTGGCTCCCCACACCTGTCTGTCCCTAATGACCTTTCAATCCAGTGATGAACCCTCCCTCCCCACCCTGTGAATCAATGAACTGTGATGACCTTTGATCCCAGTGACCCAAGTAATCACCACCGCCCTCACCTGTCTGGCCAGCGATGACCTGACCCCAGCAACCCAGGTAACCCCCCCTCACCTGTCTGCCCGGCAATGACCTCTGACCCCAGCGACCCAGGTAACCCCCCCTCACCTGTCTGCCCGGCAATGACCTCTGACCCCAGCGACCCAGGTAACCCCCCCCTCACCTGTCTGGCCGGTGATGACCTCTGACCCCAGTGACCCAGTTAACCCCCTCCCCTCACCTGTCTGGCCGGCGATGACCTCTGACCCCAGTGACCCAGACAACCCCCTCCCCCTCACCTGTCTGGCCGGCGATGACCTCTGACCCCAGTGACCCAGATAACCCCCTCCCCCTCACCTGTCTGGCCGGCGATGACCATGGGCTGCAGGATGAGTCTGAAGAGCTTGTCCAGGACCTGGTGCAGGAAGAGCACCAGGGGTTCGAGGCGGGAGGAGGACAGGGAGATGATGCTGAGCTTCAGCTCGTGCTCAAGCTTGTTCTCCGTGATCTTGTCGTCCCGCACGCGGATCGGGAAGCACACCTGCCCCTCCAGGGCGTGGCACAGCGTGAAGAAGCGCTCCAGGTGGTTGTCCTGGGAACGGGGGGAGGTAGGGGGGCCAAGCCAGTCAAGTCAACCAATCCAATAGAATGTGGCAGTACTACCACCAATTATCACAAAGCAATTAGCCAATACGTACTGTAATAACCAGTATGACAGTATTACCAGTATTATGAAGATTACAAACAGCACTATTACTACTAATAATAATAATTACAACAACTATAGCAATATTATTATATATTACATAATATTAATGATTGTTATCCACTGATTGTTATCCACTGATTGTTATCCACTAGACGATTGGAAAGCGAGCCTCACCTGAGTGTGTATGGAGGACACGGCTTGCAGCTCCAGATTGAACACACCCTTATGACCCTCCATCCACTTCACTGAGGACATGTGAGAGGGAACCTTCTGAACGGAGGGGTCAAAGGTCAGTCCACAAATGGTCAGGCACACAGAGGCACAAGATCAAAGAAGAACAGGGCATTCAGTGCTAATTCTGTTTTTTTTTAAACCCATTTTTCTCCCTATTTGGTAGCCAATTACACCCTCCATTTATTTCAATTTACCCTCCCCACACGAGTCTGCAACTTGTCTCTACGAGGCAAGCTAATTCTCAGAGGGCAGCAAACTCAGCTTTCTTCGAGACGGAATTCTCCCACCCACGTTCTGGAGACACCCTTACGTGCCTCACGGCAAACTCACGCCGGCTCACCCTCCCCCCTCCCCTTGGAGCGGACAGCCAAATGCTGCCCCTGATCGGGGCTGACAACCAGTTCCCTGACAGGCAGCGCGCACCATATCAGACCAGCCAAGATTTGGTGCATTAGACCGCTATACAATCCACCGCCCCCAGGGTTAATTCTGTAACAGGGCATTCGGTCCATCGAGGGCTAATTGATCTATTCAGCTGAATAACTGGGTTTCGGGGTAGTGGCAGTGAGATAAGTAATCGTCCTAAAGAGCCCCTAATGGGACACCTGTACGTACCTCTGGGGAGTGGAGAGAGTAATTCGGGGGAAGCTGATCCAGGGCAATGGGGAGGCAGTACTGTCCCGTCTGCAGCTGGTCATTATTCACCATGGGGAGCCACTGGAGAGGAAACATGCACCCTCAATCACAATCTCTACCCTGTTACTGTCTCTACCCTGTTACTGTCAATCACTACCCTGTTACTGTCACTAACCTGTTACTGTCAATAACCTGTTACTGTCAATCACTACCCTGTTACTGTCATTAACCTGTTACAGTCATTAAGCTGTTACTGTCAATCTCTACTCTGTTACTGTCAATAACCTGTTACTGTCAATAACCTGTTACTGTCAATAACCTGTTACTGTCAATCACTACCCTGTTACTGTCACTAACCTGTTACTGTCCATAACCTGTTACTGTCAATAACCTGTTACTGTCAATAACCTGTTACTGTCAATCACTACCCTGTTACTGTCAATAACCTGTTACTGTCACTAACCTGTTACTGTCAATCTCTACCCTGTTACTGTCAATAACCTGTTACTGTCAATCTCTACCCTGTCACTGTCATTAACCTGTTACTGTCAATCTCTACCCTGTTACTGTCAATAACCTGTTACTGTCAATAACCTGTTACTGTCATTAACCTGTTACTGTCAATAACCTGTTACTGTCAATAACCTAACCTGTTACTGTCATTAACCTGTTACTGTCAATAACCTGTTACTGTCATTAACCTGTTACTGTCAATCACTTCCCTGCTACTGTCAATAACCTGTTACTGTCAATAACCTGTTACTGTCATTAACCTGTTACAGTCATTAACCTGTTACTGTCATTAACCTGTTACTGTCAATCACTACCTGTTACTGTCAATAACCTGTTACTGTCACCCTGTTACTGTCATTTCTACCATGTTACTGTCATTAACCTGTTACTGTCAATCACTACCCTGTTACTGTCACTAACCTGTTACTGTCAATAACCTGTTACTCTCACTAACTTGTTACTGTCATTAACCTGTTACAGTCATTAACCTGTTACTGTCAATCTCTACCCTGTTACTGTCATTAACCTGTTACTGTCAATCACTACCCTGTTACTGTCACTAACCTGTTACTGTCAATAACCTGTTACTGTCACTAACCTGTTACTGTCAATCAACATCTTTCTACCAGTCACTCATGTTTCTGTCAGTCACATTTTCTGTAAATAAGGAAACAAAAGTATTTCAGGCTGAGTGTCAGGGCTTTTTCAGACAGCAGAGCAGTCATACTGTGTTCCTGTGAATGGGACCAGACGAGACCAGCCTGGACCAGACCAGTCCGGACCGAGCAGGCACTCACGGAGACGCCGAGGCGGGTCTCCACGTTGCCGGCCTGGTTCTGTTTCTGCTGGCAGCTGATGTGGTAAAAGGTGAAGAGGAGGTGGTGTCTCTCCGTCAGCTTGGCCGGGAGCTGGATCTTCACCTCCTCGTAGAAGTCCGGCGATCTAAACAGAGAGTGGCGAAGAGCGTTAACAGCAGCGGTGGGGGGCCTCCAATAGCGTAACGGTCTAACACACCCGTATCGGCTTGTCCTTTGCGAGTGTGAGCTGCCTATCACGGTCGCGGTTCAAAACCCAACTGTACCAGCCCTGATGGAGAGCCTGGATCGGGGGCGGCGTTTGGCTGTCTGCCCCAGGGGGAGGGGGAGGGAGAGCCGGCACGAGCTCACCGAGGAGCGGTAGGGTGACCTCGTAAACAGGGTTGGGCAATTTCCGTCTTGGAGGAGACAAACATTGCCTCAAGGTATTAGCTTGTCCCGTGGAGGCAGGCAGCAAGTTCGTGGGGGAGGGTAAATCGAAAAGAAATAGAGAAATAATTGGCTACCAAATGGGGAGAAAAACGAGGAAAAAAATCTGAAACAAAAATACATTAAAAACTGTGGCAGCGGGAGGCAGTGTAGCATAGCAGCTAGGGAACTGGGCTAACTCGGACGCTGCAGGTTCAAATCCCTGGTGGGGCACAGCCATTGTGCCCATGAGCAAGAGTACTTCCTCTGCAGCTGTATAAATACGTAGATGGTAAGTAAAAATGTAAGCTGTGGGATAAGGGGGTCTGCTCAGCAAATAAATACAAATAAAATAAACAAGAGAGTGCTCCCAAGTGGCACATCTACCTAAATCCCTCACTCTCAGAGGCACATGCCACGGTCTGGAATCGAACCCTGACTGCGCGAGTACACTGGTTCATACATCAAGAAACGGTGGCAAGAAATCCCAATTAAATCCATTTTGACTCCATGAAGAAAGAAAATCAAATGTGAAAAATGCCAAAGGGGGTGAATACTTTTTATACCCACTGTATATTTTCCTCAGAGAGGAGAAGCGCTAGTATCTCTATTGCTAAAGCGAAATAAAAGAAAGGTACTTGCTTGTTATGGTACGTGATTGGCGTGTAAACTTCATGTATGAATTCGGGACCAGTAGATTTTCCAAAAATGACCTACAAAGACATGACAACAAAGCATTTGCATGTTTAAGTATATATATGCTTATGCTACATATAAGCAACACTGAGGAGGTTTAACTGGCAAACTCGCTGGATTCAACAGCACACGAAACATGATATTCTGTGACGGTTCCTCTTTTTTCTCCTACTCATTTTACAATCAAAATCATTGAAACGTATGAATGTTTAAAACATAAAATGAATATATTTAACACTATACCAGTGCTCAGTCAGGCACTATATCAGTGCTCAGAGATGGAAACCCTCACCGGGAGTGCACAGCTAGGGTCCTCCCCACTCATGAACTGGATTTTGATGGTGATGTTCCTCGCTGACGTCAGTCTGTTCATAAAGTTCAGTCTTTGTGGATACACATAGAGGAAATTCCTGAGCAAACAAAACAGAAAAAAACAAGAGGTCAGGAGGGACGGTCTTAGACCGTGGCCAAGAGTAACGCCGTGACCGTGACCAAAAGCAAATTTGTAACCGTGTTTCTGATGTGGAATATTAGGATGAATGAGACCCATGGTAGTATATCAGTTAGGGAACTGGGGTAACGCAGAAGTTGCAGGTTCAAATCCCAGGTGGGGCACAGGCATTGTACCCATGAGCAAAGGTAGTGCAGCTGTATAAATGGATAGTAAGTAATATAGCTGTAGATCCTACATGTTTCAAGATGGCCACCACAACTTTGCCATATAATTTTTTTTGAGGTTGAGGTTGAGCCTAGACCAACACCAAGAGGAAGACCATTTATGAATTATTATAATTCATTAATATTATATTATATGCCATTTAGCAGGCACTTTTATCCAAGAGGAAGACCATTTATGACTTACAGTAGAGTGAATGCATTTTTTTTTTTTTCAGTATATGTGGGCCCAGTGGGGATTGAACCCACAACCTAAGCGTTGCCAATGCTGTGCTCTACCAACTGAGCCACAGAGAACCACTGTAATAAACAGCCAAAGGGGCGGAAGCAAGGCTCACAGTCCACAGCTGATAGCATGTGCACCAATGTAGCACTCATCAGTGGAATGGACCTGATTGTGTGGTGGAAAGCAATATCACAGTTTACCACTAGATGTCACTGTACCTCCAAAATATACTGGAACAAAAAATGTTTACGCTTGCTGCCAACTATTTTTTCCAAACAAAAGCTATGTCTGGCAAAAGAAGAAGAAAAAAAACCCTTCAAACTAGATTTTCACATTTTTCATTTTTTTTTATAAACCAGTACCAGTGGTATAAAACTGGCAGAAGAGTTAGCGTTGTGTTGCATGGAAAATTCTGTAATGATGAAAGGCATAGGTTTGGTGAGGTTTTTTTTTCTTTATCTGACAGTAATGAGCGTTCTAATTAGCAGATCGGAAACAACAAAACAGGTTCAGCTAGCAGTGGTAAACACAACAGCACAGCAGGACTCGATTCAGGGTGGGTAACCACAGGGAGAAAGATCTGGACATACTTTTTTTTTTTTCAAGTTCATTCATGTCGTCAGAGAAAGTTTCTGTACGGATTTGGAATGCCATTTTTTTTTTGCCATGTTACAGAACTTGGCCAGCAAAACATTTCCCTGCATGGGTTTCCACATTCATTCATACAATACGACTCGATTAATCTTCCTGGGCTAAAGGCCTGCTCTAGTCACAAAAGGAAACGTAAATTCCGAACAAACAAAAGTCCCGTTGCCTTGGGTTCCCGCTTTTTTTTTCCTTTCTTTTTTTGGGTGAATCATCTTGCAAACAAATTAGCTCTCCTACGTACAATGCAGGACACATTCCGACAAACTATACCCGCTGCTAACAAACACCTTTCAAGAATACACATGTGCATAAAAGAGTTGATTATTGACAACCAGGTGAGATAAAGAAAGGACAGTACACCTAACGTGCTACAGCACCACTGTGTCGAGCTCACCTGTACATACAGGTCGTGTGACAGAACAGAGTGGAGGGACAGAGAGAGGGACCTGTAGATGTTGTGTGGGACGTACACTTCGTGAGAGGGGAACTCCAGGACCTCTTTGACTGATCGCAGGTTTTTCTCAGCCACTGGTTTCACTGGGATCAGCTCAGACGACAGACAGGCCAGCACAGTGTCCGGGGCCGGGGTCACATCCAGCTTAATGGTGCCTTCACACACAGAGACACACAACACACATGTAATTATCACACAGAGTAACGCAACACACATGTAATTATCACACACAGAGACACGCAACACACATGTAATTATCACACACAGAGACACACAACACACATGTAATTATCACACACAGAGACACGCAACACACATGTAATTATCACACACAGAGACACGCAACACACCTGTAATTATCACACACAGAGACACGCAACACACCTGTAATTATCACACACAGGGACATGTAACACACCTGTAATTATCACACACAGACACACAAACACACATGTAATTATCACACACAGAGACATGTAACACACATGTAATTATCACACACAGAGACACACAACACACATGTAATTATCACACAGACACACAACACACATGTAATTATCACACAGAGACACGCAACACACGTAATTATCACACAGAGACACACAACACACATGTAGCTATCAATCAGACACACAATACATATGTAATTAGCAGAGAAACACAACACATTTAGTTAGCAGACACACACAACAACCTTGTAATTAGCAGACACACGCAACACATATAATTAGCAGACACACGCAATGCACATGTAATTAGCAGACACTGAGGTAATAGTCTCTTGTTATGGCCTTCATTTACCCGTTATGGTCTTTATTCTTCTCTGCAGAGACGAGTATCTCTTGATGTCTGCCAGGAACTTGAACAAGTCTTCATCGCTCAGTCGATCTCCTTCCTGTAAAGGTAGAGGTCACGTGAAACGGGCTTCTCTTTCATGTGTCCGCTCACATGCACACTCGCACTCACATGGCCTGATCGCTGATGTGCTAGGCGCAGAACGCAGTGCGATAATCCAAACACGGGCTGTGGAATGGGATTCACATCATCATTGCTGTGAGCCCGTTTGAACCCTACGACGGCAGTCCTCTGGGGGTTCACTGTACAAACGTGCTCCTGCATGTCTCCCCTCTTTGAGTCACCCGCTGTTTTACTTCACGTTTTGGGAGCAGGTGGCTCAAAGTCAGGGCTACGCAACTCCGGGCCTCGAGGGCTGCAGTGTCTGCAGGAATTTGCTCCAACCACCTGATTTCACTTATTAGCTCGCCTCCTGGACCGATGAGGTAAGCCAATTAGTGAAATCAGGTGGTGTAGTGCGTGGTTGGAGGCCTGGAAAATCCTGGTCTCAAAGGATCTGGAATATTAGAGTGAATGAGCAGTGTCCACGCTGTGCACGGTAATAACAGCAGAAGTGACATGATCACGAAAATGCCCAACAGGTGCTTTTTTTGTTTTGTTTTTGCTGTTTATTCCCCTTTTTTTCTCCTAATTTTTAGTAGCCAATTATACCCTCTTTTTTCATGTCAATTATCCCCCCCCACCCCTTGTATTAGAGCTCGTAGCCATAGTCCCGAGACCAGTAGTGGGCCAGGTGCTTTTACTTTGAAAGTAAAAAGTGAGGACAGACATGAATGAAATCCAGGCCGATCGTTCTGTGTCACTGCTGAGCTGAACATTCCATCCTCACTCTGTGGCTCCCCCATTGACTTAATACTTGGTAGAAGCACCTTTAGCTGCAGCTGTGAGGTAATTCTACCAACTTCGCATATCTTAAAACTGACATTTTCACCCATTCTTCTTTACAAAATCGTTCGAGCTCCATCCTTGGATGGGGACCATTGGTGAACAGCAATTTTGATCTTTCCACAGATTCTCAATGGGATTGAGGTTAAATATATTACCCACCAAAACAGACAGAGTAGAGTGTCTCTAATAGTTTATCAGTAGTTGCCAAGTGACCATGAGGATTGTTGTTTTTGTCCACCGTGGGACTGATGGAGCCCCGTTGCCTGGGGACTGACCTGCTTGCAGAAGGTGCTGATGGTAATGGTTGCAGGTTTGAAGCCGGCCAGGTTGTACTGGTCCTCCAGAGAGCAGAAGCGCTCGGAGTTCCGCCTCGGCAGGTAACCCTTCCTGTCCATGCTGCCCCGCCCTGCCACAGTCACACGGGTGAGAGAGAGGCGTAGTGCCCATGAGCCCATGACTCTTCACATGACCCAAACTGACGTTTCACCCGTTAAACCCACACAACCATAACCTGTTACCTGTGCCAGTCTGAGCTACACTTCATGCGCGGCTGGTGCAGGCCGACTACAGACATCTGATCGAACAAGACTCAAGAGTTGCTTGGCAGTGTAGTATAATGGTTAGGGAACTGGGCTTGAGGTTGCAAGTTCGATTCCTGGGTGGGGCACTGCTGTTGTACCCTTGAGCTAAAGGTACATAAATTTGAATTGCTTCAGTAAATATCCAGCTTTGTAAATGGCTTCTATGTAAAGAAATGTAAACTGTGTAAACTGATAGGCAGTGCACACTAATATCGGACCAGCCAAGATATGTTAGTGCGTTAGACCGCTAAGATATCCGCCGCCCCCAACACTGTATTTTATGATCACATTGGTGTCTCTCTCACCGTTGAGGCTCTCTGAATCACTGAGCTCCCGGTCCAGTGTGGCGGTGCTGATGACGTTCATGATGTTGACGGTGGCCCAGGCCAGGGGCATGCGGTACCGACCCAGTCTGTGGCAGAACGACTCCGTCTGGCTCCGCAACTTCTCCAACTTATCCCTGTTCTGGAAGAGAGGAAGAGAGAGGGAGGAGGGAGAGCTGTGCTCTGTACTAAATGAGTATGACTCTGTTTGAAGACTTAAAAGAAAGAAAAAAACGAAAAGAACAACAAAAAAAGCAAACAGAACAAAGAATGCAATGAATCACGAGGCTTAGGGGCCTTGGGTGGCATAACGGTCAAAGCATTCGCCTGGAATACAAGTTGCCCACAGCAGCCGTGGTTCAAAACCCGGCTGCGCCAGTCCGGCCCTGGCCAGGACCCCCAATCGGGGGCGGGGTTTGGCTGTCCGCCCCAGGGGGAGGAGAGAGCGAGAACCGTCACGAGCTCGCCGAGGAGTGGTAGGACGACCTTGTAAATATAGTTGGGTGAGTTCTGTCTCGGAGGAGGTGAACGTTGTCTCAAGGTATTACCCTGTCCCGTGGAGGTGGGCGGAGAGTTTGTGGGGCAGGGTAAATCAAAAAGAAATAGAGGGTATAATTGGCTACCAAATTATGAGGAAAAACGGGGAAAAATCTGAAACAAATAAAGATTTGTAAAAAAAAGTATCACAAGGCCTGGCAGCATCAGTGTTTGGGTTTTCTCTGACGGAGGGTCGCAAGAGAGCAACGCCTTCATCAGCCTGCTGTCCCAGAGTTCAGATAGAGTACAATAGGGCTTCACTGAGCCCTTCATAACACACGCTGTGCACACGTTCCGACACGCCTTTGATAACAGTGCTGGGATATAAGTGGATATATAGATGGCTATAATTACACACACTCTGCCTGTGTGCCTTTGTACTGTCGTAGGCAGTGTGATGTGAGAGCAGGCTGTAGCTCGGTTAGGCCTGTGATGTACAGGTAACCAACAAAATAAAGAAAACACCTACATAAAGTGTCTAAGTAGGGCGTCCGCCAACGAGCCGCCAGAACAGCTTCAATGCGCCTTGGTAGTGTCTGAAACTCTGAGGGACGTAACACCATTCTTCCATGAGAAATTCCATCGTTTGGTGTTTTGTTGATGGTGGTAGAAAACGCTCTCAGGCGCCCCTCCAGAATATCCCATAATTGTTGAGATCTGGTGACTGAGACGGCCGTGGCATATCGTTTACATCATTTTCATGCTCATCAAACCATTCAGTGACCACTCGTGGCCTGTGGATGGGGGCATTGTCATCTGAGAAGAGACTTCTCCCATCAGGATAGAAATGCTTCACCATAGGATGAAGGTGATCGCTCAGAATGGCTTTGTAGTTATTGGTGTTTACCTTGCCCTCTAAGGGGTTGAGTGGACCCAAACCATTCTAGGAAAGTTCACCGCACACCATAGCAGAGCTGCCAGAACCCTTAATTTACTCAAAGGTTTCCTTTATTTTGGCAGTTACCTGAAACTATGTAACTTCACAATTCTGGCAAAGCCACAGACTGAAAAGAATTGTGATGCAGTGCTGTGTAAACATTCTGCAAACGTTCTTCCAACCTTACCTTTGAGCCGTCGCTCTCCTTCATCACCATGTAGGGTTCAGCACAGTCGCCTATCTCTCCCTGCTGAAGCACCTTCTCAATCTGGGACACAAAGAGCACATACCGGGGATAGTGTTACTGAACACAGTTACTCCCCTGAACACATACGGCCACTGAGATTACTGTACTGAACACCAGGGGTACTTAACACAGTATTACAATGCTGAGCAACAGTGTTAGCGTTACTGAACACAGAGATTACACACTGAGATTACTATGTGTTCAGGGGAGTAACTGTCTTCCTAGAGAGAGAGAATGTAAGGGGGAGAGAGAGAAGGAGGGAGAATGCAAGGGAGAGAGAGAGAAAGAATGAGTGTGAGAGAGAGTGAGAAAGTGTGTGAGAGAGAGAGTGTGAGAGAGCAAGCGAGAGAGGGGGAGAGGGGGTGAGAGGGGGGGAGAGAGAGAGAGAGAGAGAGAGAAGAGAGAGAGCGTTAGAGGCACACGAGTGATGCTACCTTGATGACCAGGTAGATGTCGGGGGAGGGGTAGGTGATGGAGAAAATGGCCGCTCTTGACATGGTTGAGGTATCGACTTTGGGTGTGTGGGGATGCAGAAACCCCTTCATGGTCTCCGAGTTCAGGTCGCAGTAGAAGTTCTCCGAAATCTGAGGATTGCACATACACGTTGGTAAAAAAAGTCCTTAAATACAAAAATCCGTTGTACAATTTTCTAACATAAAAGCAGCACTAATTTATTATGCTTTGAATACAGAGCACAATCTCTGCTCAAAACAACGACAGTTGGGCTGGCGGATAGCGTAGTGGTCTAACACATCCGTATTTGGCTGGTCCTGTATGAGTTCAAGCTGCCTATCAGGGACACCGTACAAAACCTGCCTTTGCCAGACCAGCCCTGGCCATTAGCCCCGACTGGGGGTGGCATTTGGCCGTCCACTCCTGGGGAGGAGGGAGGGTGGTCGGCATGAATTTGCTTTAAAGCAGGGGTCCCCAACCACCGGGCCGCGGACCAGTACCGGGCCGTGGATCATTTGGTACCGGGCCGCACAGAAAACGTTTAAATTGTTATTTTATTTCCATTTTAGTGACTATCGCAGTCTGCAGGGTGTTTTATTTTGAAAAATGGCCACTTCCGCCTGTGCCTCTTTTCCGCACTTGTCTCAGTTTTTTTCCATGCACCAATAAATTAAGGCCACAAGCTAACCCTAGCAAAAATGAGTAAAAACAAACATTGCTGGAGAGCTTCTTTGAAAAGGGGAAAAGACCCAATGATGAGACAGCAGAAGACTCCAAGACTGCCAAAAAAAAGAAAGCTGCATTTAAAAGAAGTTGAGTTGAGTCACATTTACATTATAAATGTAATAATTAAATTAATAATTAAATTATATAATATGCACTTTATTGTGTTTTGTTATGCGCGTGGAAAAAATTGTCTTGCATGAAACTGGTCCGTGGTGCAAAAAAGGTTATGACTTAACAAGGTGGGAAACAGATAATATCAATATTCAACACTTTTAGACGCAGCTCACTGGTGAGTTGTGTTATTTTTAGAACAGGCCTGCGGGCAACTCATGTGGTCCTTGGGGCGACCTGGTGCCCGCGGGCACCGTGTTGGTGACCCCTGCTTTAAAGCATGTCAACTGTCGTAGTTTTTTGTTTTGTTTGTTTTTAATTTTAATTTCCTTTCTGGAGACACCCTTATATGCTTTAAAGCATAAGGGTGTCTCCAGAAAGGAAATTAAAATTAAAAACAAAAAAAAAAAAAAAAACTATGACAGTTGACAACATTTCCTCAAAACGATGACAAAGTGTGACCGATGGGTGTCCGGTCCAGGGGACATTCCTGCACTCCACACTGTTTGTGGCTGCAGAATTTGGGATCGGCTCCCAGGGTTTTGAGCCTTCAGAAATTCCTCCAAACCCACAGAGATTCTTTGTGTCGGAGAGGACCGGCGGCCTGCTGGTCAGTAACGGTGCTGTGGACCCACACAGCACAGCAGGTCCAGATGACTCCGGTTCCGCTTTTTTACTATGGCTCAGGTCCGGGCAACATTCAGCTAATAGTTCATATATTCTTTTTGAACAATGTATGATAAATTATGGAAAAAGTTCAAAGGCAGATTGAGATTGAGTCTTGATGAAATGTGTGCTTGCTTGCGTACTTATGGGTATGTGTCTTTTATCAAAGGGGATGTGTGTGTGTGTATGTGTGTGTGTAAGTGTGTGTAAGTGTGTATGTTTTATCCAAGGGATGGAAAGAAGAGAAAAGGTTTTCCCATAAAACCGTGCATCTGTGAACAGCTGAAGAGGCGTGTCTTCGCTGCATCACAAACACAGTCCCCTACAGTCCCAGCATGCACTACTCTCAGGGCCAGTCTGCGCTTCTACAGAGCCACAGCATGCACTCCTCACTCACTGGACCAGTGAAAAAACTTTGAGCAAAAAACAACTCTAACCCTAACCCAAAATACAACTGTGATTGCCACAAATAAACTAAATGTCAACTGCGCGCAATTTCGAAAGTCACAGCGGCTGCTCCTTCTCATTACAAACGAACATGACCAGTTGTCAGGAATCGTGCTGCCTGGGGGCCGAAGCGATCTGCTTTAGACAAATGTTTTGCACTCTTTGGGGTCAGTCGAAATCCTTAATTGTGCCCCCCCTGTTCTCATTAGTGATTAATCCTTAACAACCCACAGCAGTGGTGCTGGCAGCCTGCCCGATTTAGCATCTATCCCATCATAGCCAGAGTACCAAATCACTTCACATATTTAACCAAATGCACACTGATCTTAACAGAAATCATTGGGGTGCATTAAATCATGAATGTGTGTGTAGGCGAGTGTGTGTATATGTGTGTTTGTGTGATTGTGATGGTGTGCATTGGGGGGGGTGGTTGTATACTTTACATTCCCCGCTAACGCATAACTAGAGTTCTCGCAACATTGCTGTAATACTGCAGCACCGTCATGCATGGCTTCGAGGGACGCGTGATAAGAAACGACGGGTGCCGGATTGAGTTTACTCGGAATCGCGGGTCTTCACGGGTCACACTAACGTCTCAGAGGCTGTTTATTTACAGGCGTAGGTGCGTGGGAGATGTGCATAGCGCTGTCGGACACTCGGCGGTTTATGAGCTGAAGCTTGAGAGATGTCAGATGTCCTCATGCACTCTCCCTCCCTCAGCTTTCATTCCTTTTTTCTGAATCAGTAAGTGGACATTTAATCATCTTCAAGTTCATACTGAAGGGTTCCCAAACTTTGTCATCTCAAGGACCCCCTAAAATCGCCCCATAGCTGAGGACCCCCCACCTCTAAAAGTTTAGACAATTTTTTCATCTTGCTATTTAACAGGCAGTGTAAACATGCCTGTACATGTCTAAATCATGTCATATCTTCTACCAATATAACACATGTATGCATTTAGTACATATGCAATTTATTTGGTAATATGTAATTAATGAAATGTGGAAATATAAGAAAATATTCTTAAAGATGGATATGAGAGGAACCCCAGTGTGGAATACCCTGTGAGGCATCTTTTTAAAACATACATTGTGGGTAGTATGACTAAAAGGGGGGGCTCATGAGGTTGAAGAAAAAGTTGTCAATTTTAATCAAAAGTTGAATCAATAGAGGTTACAACTGGCCACCAAACTGGGAGAAAAAGTTTTCTGTAGACTGAAAAAAAGTATGCTTTTGACAGGCCAACAGGAAATGACTGCAACTGTATGACAAAGACTACAAGAGAAATGGAGAGAAATATTCTGATCTTTGGACTCTTTGGGACTTGTAGTATTTGTAGTATTTGGGATTTGATATTTGGATATTGGGATTTGTAGTCTTTCTCACACAATTGCAGGCATTCTTAATAGGCCCTGTTGGCCTATCAATAACAAAAAACAAATAACAGGGTTAAAATAGTTTGTTATTGATAGGTCAACAGTGAAAAATTCCTGAAACTGTGTGAGAAAGACCACAAACCCCAGGGTCCAACGAACTGGAGAGAAATATTCAGATTGCTTTTTTGGGGGGGAGGGGGGTTTATTCCAGACAGCTGTGGTCATAAACCCCAAATTTATGACACACAGTGAAGAACCTGTGACTGATTAAACCTGCTGCTATCTGTAAACACAGAGAGCCAGTCTTTAAGCCGCATGGCCCTTCCTGTGCTTAAGCAATTTAATATCTCACTGTGTCAACAAGCAGAGACACTTTCACTCTGCAACAGAGAGTGAGAGCGATTGCACAAGCAATCCAACACCGTCCCCTATGTTCCCAAGATCCACGGCAACGGCGGACAAATTCGATGAACACAACGTTGTTTTAACCTCAACAATGCCCTGACTTATTCCCGTGGCTAATAGATTTAACTGCTTTCCCAAGACACAGAAGCCGCCATTCAACAGACGACAACATTTTTTGTTGTTCCATTTTTAAACGCCGCTTTCACAGCTGAGTATCTGTCCAAATGAGGTGCTACGTCGTATGTCACGCTGCAACATCATTTTCAGGTCTTTAGCTTACAATCAGGAGGTGCGTGTCAATCACAATTCAGCACCTGCTCTCACAAAAGACTAATACATTTCAAGTTTTGTCACTCATAAGAACATAAGAATACATAATGACAAGAACAGGCCGTTTGGCCCGTCTAGGCTCGTCATTTCCCAGTCTAAAGAATATCCAGTACTATATCAAGCCTGGACTTGAGTCTGCCTCCACTACATGACCTGGCAAGCTGTTCCAGGCATTGACAACTCTGTGTGCAAAAAAAATACTTCCTGATATCCGTGTAGAATTTGTCCTCTTGTTCTGCTAACAAAACTCTTTTCTAGTTAAAAATCTTTGGTAGTTCACTCTGTTAACCCCTTTTATGAATTAAAAATCTCAATCAAATCCCCCCTTAGTCTCCGTTTGCTAAGCTTGAATAGATAAAGCGTTTTGAGTCTTTCCATGTAACTTTTACCTTTCCTACCAATTTAGTTACCCTTCTTTGTACTTTTTTCAAGAGATTCTATGGGCCCGACGGTGTCGGTAACACAGACGCAAAGTGAGGACGGTGGCGCTTTAGGGTGTGTCTAACGCAATTTAAAAATGTAAAATAAAAAAATACATGTGAGTGTGGTGGGGGTTTGGTTTCATAATGGCCAATCAAAACACCTATTTTCTATCCCTTTAAATACCAGTGCGCTAACACTATAGCAAACTGGCAATTTCCTGACATGGATGACAGTTTTGTGCAGGTGCGCCAGGAGCGCTTCTCAAAAGAGTAGAGCGATTTGCTTGTGCGGGAAGTGCAGAAAAGTTGGCACGCGAATCAGAGGGGGAAAACAAGCGGCACATTAATTGTAGGCCTGCATGCGTCACCCTGGAGTGTGCATCACAAACCACCTGGATATTAATGGAGTGGACCCCCTTCCGATTCACATAAATGATACCGTGATCAGATGGTGCGCGCAACTGCACATGTGTGCAGTCAATGGCACCCAAGACCCCAGGGAATCCACATTGCGTATAAAAATCCTGTTTAGTTCTCTGCTGGCTGTCGGGTGTAGGAAAAGTAATAAACGAATTTGCATGTTGGACAAGACTGGAAAAAACCGCATGTACAGCCGAACTGATAGCCATCTGGCCAACACCAGCTACCAAACCCAGGGTATCGCTCACGGTATCGCCTTTGGCGTCCAATTATGTACTCCATTTTCTGTAGTGCAAATGGAAAGAATAAAACCCTTTCACATAAGAAATTCACAATATTCACCAAACATTCTCATGTGATTTCAGATAACCTTATGTTCATATGTGCTCATCAATAAAGTCACAAAATTGCACAGAACGTCAGTGTTTGCGTTAAGAAGTGGACTAGTTGGACGTTAATGCAAACTCATTATTTGACACCAAACTTGCATAGAGCCGATTGTTTCATTGTCACACCCCCTATTGCGCTGCCCAACCAATATTCGCACAAACGCCTTCATTGCGCACCACAAAATTGCCAAACTCGTGGAAACGGGAAATATTCCGTTTGCGACAGATGAAACTGGCAATTCGCCAGCGCTAGGGCATAACGCTGCTTAGCGCCGGCATGCAAATAGGGCCCTATATCTTTCTTGTAGTGTGGTGCCCAGAACTGCACACAGTACCAATCTCACTCACAAGTTTTCACTGAATATGAGGCTAAAGATAAAATTGTTTCCACATACTACTTTTCTTTTTACTAAGGGTGAAAGTAGAGAAATCTAGAGAGCTTCACCCAAAGTCAATGGAGTAATTCAGTGTTATGTAACAAATAACATTCCCCCCAAGACCCTCATGACTAGACAGATTACCAGACCTCTGTAAGGACATTATCCTACTTCTGTGTCAGTGGGCGTACATTTTCATGTATTTCTATGGTTTGGTCAAGGACTGGAACCCACAACATACTGATGCTAGGCCATTCGCTCCGTCCGGACACCAAACTGCCTCTCAAATCACAGGTACACGCACCTTTTTCTTCTCTTTCAAATCATACAGGGCCAGGGTCGCAAACAGTGGCTCTATGTCAATCTCAAACCTATGGAGGAGAAAGAAAGAGAGATAGAGAGGAAGAGAGTGTTAGAGTGAGAGAGCCAGAGATATTTGTTGGTCATTATTGTTGACTTTATATGGGCAGTACTTATCAGTTGGTCCACACCAGAGCATTCATAATTCATTCATTCATTAACGTCATAGCATCTTTATAAACCACTCATGCCTTATGCCTTACAATGGATGGTATAACATTTTATGCAAAATGCCATTCTCAAATGACATAAAACATTTCACTTGACTTAGAGTCAGCACTCTTGACCAAAATGCATGCTTTTGAATGTCCTAGTTTAAATAGGACCATGAAAAATTCCTCAGTTCCTGCAGTTCCGTCCATATACTCAAGGTGTCACTGTGGGCACTCTAATTTCAGTCATTTGTGGGAATTACTCAAATGAACATGAGCAATTATACAACTATACAAACAAAAAACAAACAGTAGACCATCATTTGAAATCACAAAAAATGAAACATATTTCCTTTGGTGAAGTGCTTCATAAGAAACTATTTATTTTGGCAG
Source organism: Aldrovandia affinis (assembly GCA_029706075.1). Lineage (NCBI taxonomy): Eukaryota > Metazoa > Chordata > Actinopteri > Notacanthiformes > Halosauridae > Aldrovandia > Aldrovandia affinis. The sequence goes on along the minus strand of JAINUG010000014.1, from coordinate 6,900,199 downwards.
CACGATGGCCTCAGGTTAGAATGGCGTTTCAGTAAGAGAGTTTGAGACCAGTAAATATATTTAGAATACATTTAGAAAGGAGGTGGAGAAGGAGGGGGAGGTGGTGGTGCAGGAGGGTTATGAATCTACTGTTCCGTATTAGATTAGATTAGATATCTAGAAATGTACTTTGCGTACAAAAATGCTTCGTGGTAACAAAAAGGAGACATACACATTAAACGCTATACAAGGTGCATACCCACACAGTATACAAGGTACACGCAGCACAATGTACAATACACTATAAACATCAAAAGTAAATAAAATAAAAAACAGCACAACTCACAACATCCTACAGACCTACATTAAAGTCCAGCATTAAGGCCCTTCCTCTTATCCAACTGTCCACTACCCTGCCTGTTTAGAATGCCAATGGAGTTGATTTAAAAAGCAAATGTTTTCTCAAAATAAAACTTTACATAAAAGACTTGCAGGACAAACATAATAAGACATTAAATAACACCCGATTGCATCCATGCTAGTCGCCTGCTGTGCAGTGCCCGGAAGTCACGCGCCTTGCAGGCTGGTTGACTTATTGAGCGTATGTGACGAGGTAACACGCGTCCTTACTTGATGGCTTGGCACCTCACGAGGATCCTGTGTCCGATGTGTTCTTTCGGACAGTCGGGGATCGGGCGTATCTCCACGGCGTCGTCCTGTTACCACGACAGAGAGTTGTGGAAAAAAACGTGATTTTTATTTATTTATTTAACCAGGAAGTCCCATTGAGATACAGGATCTCTTTTACATGGGAGACCTGGCCAAGACAACAGCAGCAATAAAACATACAGTATATCATATATAAAAAAAATAAAAATTAAAAAAATAAAAACATACGTGATAATAAAGTGCTTTGATTGGAGGTAATACAACATGTTATCAATGGGGGCCCAGGCCACAGAAAACAATGACACTCTTCCTGCGGAGAGTTCTGTATCAGGGATTTAAATTCACTAAGCTAAATGGGTAAGCACTTGTAACCCATTCCATGCCAGTGGTGCATAGTGTGCGTGAGCCAGGATTAAGGACAAATGTCATTCTCTCCCCGACACTGCACTCAATATTTGGGGGTGTTGGGAGTATTTTGGGGGGGTTTTGTGGGTTGGTGGGGCCTCACCTCGTCAGCGGGGGGGTACAGGGAGAAGATCTCTGGGTGGCGGCCAGACTGCCGGGCCTCCTGGTTGAAGCGGTCCAGGTCGTCAGGGTTACTGAAGCGGAGCAGGCTCTCCACGCGAGCGTCCGGCTGCAGGCCCCGCAGGTTGAAGTCCACGGATGTGAGGGTCCGGGCAGAGTCATCGCACAGGACGGTCAGGGAGGGGGACTTCACCTGGGGGGGGCGAGGGGGGGGGGGGGGTAAGCCCACCTCCCCGTAGCATCACCTTTGGACTACTTTGTGACCATGGTCAACGGGTGAGGGTGCACAGGGCAAGACATTCCTCTTTAAAGTTGTCGGACCGATGCTGTCCTGTGCACTTTGTCATCCACCTTGTTTATGGTTGTTCGTTTATTTGGAACCACAACCCAACGTTTTGCCCCCCCAATGGTTTGTGTATTCTGAATTTAATCCAATTGTATCTTTTTTTTTTATTGACAAAAAAAGGGGGGTTGAGGTAAAGGACCACGGAATCTGCACTTATTTAAAATACCTAAATTCAGAAAAACTGAAAAGATTAAAATTGGGGGGGGGGTTATGACAAGGACACACTGCACCAAAAGTGGGGAGACCTATTTTAAATCTCAGGAAGGCCCCCTTTTTCACAGAGTTGTCAGTACGTGGGACAGCTGGCCAGGGGTCAAGACCAGGCTTGACGCAGCACACTTCCCCTGAGACCACAGAGTGTGCAGATTTCTGTTGTTAAACAGAACTTAATTGATCAATTAAAGCAGTTGATCACACAGTTAACTCACCTCACCTGGGTTCTTGGGTCTGAATTGTTTGCCGGTATTTGAGGTGAAAGCATTAACCTTGCGGCTCTCCCAGGGGGAAGGAGTCACAGTGTCCACTGCTCTAAGGGGCAGGAGTCACAGCATCCACTGCTCTAGACTGTAGGAAATTCCCTGCCTAGACGGGGCTGAAAGGCCCTATTCTTGTGTTTGTGCTTGGGCATGTCCCACTCACACAGAGAGAGAGCAGACCCCCCTCGTGTTACTGTGAGGCCTACTTCTCACCACAGAAACAGTAACAAAAAAACAACGCAAGAACAAAAACTTAACAAGTGGAACAATCCCTCCCCCTTGCCCCTCCTCCCGCACCCCCCACTCCCCACCCCCTTCCGCAGTGACACAATGGGGACGACCCCAAAGGCCTCTGGGCTACCCCAAAAGATTGCTAATCCCCCCCCTCCCCCAATGGGTCGCATTAAGGCCAACAATCGCCCCCCCTCTCCCCACGGCCTAGCTCTTGGCTCATGAAAAAGACATTGCTGGGAGGGGGTGGAGGGTTTGGTTCAGCCCATTAAGAGCTGGCTCAGCCGAGTCCGGGAGGAAGCAATGGGTAGGGGGGCGAGGAGAATGAATATTCACGCCTCATTTTGCACTCTGCTTCAAGTAAACAAGGGCATGAACCAGCACAGGAGGGGCACTGGGGGGCAGTGGTGGGGGCAGGGGCAGTGGGCATGGGAAAATGGATCCGTGCCCACTATTCCTCCCTGTTTCTCTGCTTCAGGTTCTGTGCCTCTTCAACACCCCCCCCCCCTCCTCTCCTACCCCAAACCCATGAAAGGGAATCTTTCACACAACACAGTTGAGGGGAGTGGGAGAGAGGGGGGATGTGCTGTGCTTTTTGGACAGGCTGCTCATGTTTACGTCCGCTTACCATGGGTGCTTGAAGCTGAAATTCGTTTTGTCTTCTCTAATAAATCATTGTGACAGCCTGATTCTTTCACATCAGGGTTCCAACTGATTGTAAGATGGGCCCCCAAAAATGTACATGGGCAAAGAGGCGTGACCTCTGCATTCAGTTAGTAATTAAACAATCAATTAAGTGCTGAGTAACAAACAAAAACCGGCAGACGCTGTGGCCCTCCAGGACCAGGGTTGGGGACCAGTGGTCTATGGGTTTCCTACATGTTCCATCCCCACCCAGGACTTGGTACGGTGGCTGAACTTAAACTGGACAAGTGAGTTTAGCCCCCTGGGTTTTGGGGGAGGGTTCTGGAGGAGGGGAGGAGGGGTTCTGGTACCTACCGGGGTTTCCTCCTTCTCGGGTTGGACGTCGGACTCAAAGGTCTGCTTCGGCAGAAGTTTGTGTAGCCCCGCCCTGTCGGAGTACGCGCCCCACCCGTCTCCCTGGCACCTGAGAGCGGGAAACGGAGAGTCACAGCGGTCACCGATAACACCACACCAACACCAACACCACACCAACACCACACCAACACCACACCGACACCACACCAACACCAAACATTCTGAAACTGGAGCCGCTGCCACAGGAGTGCAAACGGATCCCCAGCAGACTCCTATTCCGGTGCCGACGGCCGGCGCTCTGAAATATGAAAAGCACGCTGGCTATCGCCTGCAGAGTACAGAGGAGATGGCGTTCTGTCACCGCCTCTCTGAGCCTCAGATTCCTTGGGCTCAGCCACCTGCGTTCCTCCCGTCCTCTCTGCTTCTTAACTACAGGAGGTTCCGGCTGGTAGCAGGAGTTTCCTGTGCTGCATCACAGTACAGAATGCCCATTGCCACAGTATTGTACTTGGTAATGGCCCCTAATGAGTTTTCACAATGTGCGTGTGGGAAAGGCACTGGCGTGGGAATCGGATCAATCGAAGAGTGTGGTTAGTTAGTGTGTAGTTAGCCCTGTGGTTAGTTAGTGTGTATTTAACCCTGTGATTAGTGGGTGTGTAGTTAGTGTGTGGATAGCCCTGTGGTTAGTTAGTGTGTGGTTAGAGTGTGATTAGTTAGTGTGTGGATAGCCCTGTAGTTAGTTAGTGTGTGGTTAGAGTGTAGTTAGTTAGAGTGTAGTTAGCCCTGTGGTTAGTTAAGTGTGTGGTTCCTGCCGTACCTCCTGCTCACGACCAGCCAGGGCTGAGTGTAGCTCTGCACACAGTCTCTCACATGGGGGTCCAGCTCCACCCTGCACACACAGAGATACACAAGTGAGACACACACACTCACACACACACACCATACCTACCAATGCACATACGCACACATACCTACTAACACACACAAACACACATATACAAAATATATCTCCACACACACACACACACACACAAACACACAAACACACACACACACACAACACACACACACACACACACCATACCTACCAATGCACATACACACACATACCTACTAACACACACAAACACACATATACAAAATATATCTCCACACACACACACACACACACACACACACACACACACACACACACACACACACCATGCTTACACACACACACACCATACCTACCAATGCACATACACACACATACCTACTAACACATATACAAAATATATCTCCACACACACACACACACACACACACACACACACACACACACACACACACACACACAACACACACAACACACACACCATGCTTACACACACGCACGCCATACCTACCAACACATATACTCACTCCCACACAAACACACACATATACACCATACCTACAAACATCCAAACACAAATACACAGCAGATATATGACACACACCAAACACACTCATACAATATCACACACCCACGGAAAGACACACACACACACACACACACACTGGACTGGAATGAGAGACGGTTATCTCCCTCATGGCTTGGGGTAAACCCCCTCAAGGTGAAATAGTCCAGCATGTCAGTGCTTTTGAATTCTTCTGATAAAAGCCAAGGTTCAAAGACCTGTTACACAAGGAATCCTATCCTGTCCCGATAACACCAGTGTGTACTTTATGCCAACTGACAAGCTTCAAATTGAGCAGCCAATAATGTAGGGTCAAAAAACTAAACTAAAAGCTGCCTATCACAGTCGTGGTTCGAAACCTGACTGTGCCAGACTGGCCCTGGCTGAGAGCCCCGATCGAGTTTGGCTGTCCGCACCAGCGGGAGGGGGGGAGGGTGAGCCGGCACGAGATCACTGAGAAGCACGAAGGGTGTCTCCAGAGAGTAGGTGGGCTAGTTCCGTCTTGGAGGAGGTGGTTCGGCGTGCCTTTGTCACTGCCGGGCCCAGGGTAGCGGCTGGTCCCATATTTGGGGGGGGGATAGTTGAATCAATAGAGGGTACAACTGGCCACCACATTGAAAAAAAGAAAGACAAGCTGAGTTTCAGGAGGCCACGTGGACACACTGCTGAGCGAGGCGAGGTGCCTGGCCCGTCAACAAGATCGCTGCAGAGATGAGGGCCAGGACGCAGCATGTGGGAAGTCGCACCATGGAAAGGCGACCGTGAAAGTCTGACCGTGGCCAGGAGTGACCGCATCACCCCGGGAGGGAGGGTTTTTTCGGTCAGCAGGGAACCCCCGCCTCTCACCTCACTACACAAGGTCGACGAGGGCACCTGCAGTCTGCCTGCGCCAGCTACGTTAAGTACTGCGCTCCACTACTCACCACACCTCACTGGCTCCCTATCGCAGCCCGAAATCTAATTCAGATCACTAGCGCTGGCATACCAGGCCGCAAGGGGAACTGCTCCCCCCTACCTCCAGACATTCATCACACCCTACACCCCAGCCAGACCCCTCCACTCTGCCTCCTTTGGAAAACTGACTGTCCCGTCCCTTCGGGCGCCCGGCAGCCGCTCCTCGCGGTCTCGCCTCTTCTCTGTCCTGACCCCCCGGTGGTGGAATGACCTTCCACACTCGGACAGGACCGTGGAATCACTGGCCATCTCCCACAAGAGACTCAAAACCCACCCACCTATATTCAGACCACTGAATATATATTCATACATATTTTATATACAATTAAATTATGCTCGAACTTTTCTCTGCCTGTTTTATAGGTGCCGACTGTATACGATGATGTCTGTTGCGTTGCTCTAGCTGTGATTATTCTTAACTCGAACATGTGAATGCAAAACTGTCCTCTGATACCATGACTGCGCAGCTCAGCTGCTGCACTGCAGACCGAGAGAAGACTGTGATGTCATGACTGCGCAGTTTACTTTGCAGTAAACTACACTCGTTCGCCAGCACTAGCTGGTACACAATAATAATACAAAATAAAGCACACTTTTGAGTGGGTATTCACAACTGGAGCAAGTCAAACAAAAATAAGTGACAAGAAGTTGCTTTAAATACAAAAAACGAGAGAGGAATGTGAGGTGAACTGTAAATAAATAATTATAATTTATTTACAATTAATTATAGTGCTGTTGTTCAGTGTAACGCCATAAGAAATGCCACCAAACAAGCTAAAAACGAGAATTTCAAGTGCCTCGTCTGTGAATCACTTCCCAAACTTCAAACTGGTGAATAAACATCTCTGGTTTGATCTCTGTAATGGAGTCGTCCCAGCGTGCCCCCTGATACGGGCAGAGGAAACAGTTCATCAAGATCACAGTATTACAGGCAGGGCTCAGATAAACGTTTATGCGTGGGTCTTTGTGTGTGTGTGTCCATATCTTTGTGCATGTGTGTGCGGTTGTGTGTGCACGTATATTTGTGCATGTGCGTGTGCGTATATTTGTGTGTGTGTGTGTGTGTGTGTGTGTGTGTGCGGCATTTTTGTGTGTCTACCAAATCAAATATCACTGTGGCCTGCTGTTTCCAAGTGAAATGGTGTCCTGGTAAAACTGTCTCTCTGCATCTGGTCACACGCTCATGCCTTATGCAGCCCCCTACCCAACCCACCTCCACCTGGACTCCCCCAGGTAGTCACTGCACAAACAGCCCTCCCAGGTGACCAGGGGCGCCGTACCATGGCTGACCCTGCACTCGGACCTCTCTGACGTAATACAGATGTATAGTGGTCTATGTGTGTGTGTGTGTATTTAGGAGAGATATGTGAAAAGACAAATTCCAATGACCTTGTGTAACATGGCTAATAAAGTATATTCCTATTCCTATACAGGTTCAGGTAAACAGAGGGGCGAGTGGGACCTCCACAGGGTATGGGATGGGACGGGACGGAACGGGGGGTCATACCCTTCCTCGGGGACGGAGGGGTGCACTGTCCGGCACTCCCTCTCCACCAGCTCCACCTCCAGCCGGTCATCGGGGAAAATCTCCGAGCTCCTGCATGAGGGCGGAGTCTCCGCTCTGCAGCTGCGTCATCAGGAAGTCCTCCAGGTCCAGAGACGGCTCACACAGAGACGTCGTAGAACAGAGATACACACAGGCTACGCACACAGAGATACACACAGAGACCGCCGTTACACACAGAGACACACACAGAGACCGTTACACACAGAGATACATATAGAGACCACCGTTAAACACAGAGATACACACGGAGACCACCAGTACACACACAGAGATACACACAGAGACCACCGTTACACACAGATATACACAGAGACCACCATTACACACAGAGATCGCCATTAAACACATACACACACACACAGCCATTAAACATGCACTGTCATTGAAACATGCACTGCTGTTAAAACAGAGGCACAGTTCAAACACAGCAAATATCATCAATAAACAGAGATACCACCTTGTTTAACGAGTTCAGGGTTCAGCGTTAAACATGTGGAAATCTTTAACCCGGTGTGGGGTTAGACAGGATGAAGGATGCAGCTTGTATTCTTTTCATTCTGTCCATCTGTCTGTCTCGTGCACACACCACACACCCTGTTAGGCCTCTGCTCTTGGGCGTGTGTTGGTTCCACTTCATTGCCAGTACAAGTCACTTTTTTTCTTATTTTTTTAAACATACTTTTTTGTAAACACATGAGCTGCAAATGACTAAGACAGGGTTCCTACACCATTTCCTGTAGCAAAATGCAATGACTTGTCAAAACCCTTTTCAAAGACCTACATTTTCAAGGACCTCATTTGTAAGTGCATTATTTATAACATCAAAGTGTGTTATATTGAAAATTGAATCTTGTTCCTCAAAATAGTCACCCTTTGGTGTAGCCTCACAAACAGTGGCCAGGGGATGAGAAACTTGTTTGCTTTGCTTTGACTCTTCCTTTCCAGTTTGTCCCACCAATTTACACTCAGGCCAGGTCTTTAGTTTGAGTTGTTGTTCATTCTCCTTCAGAATAGTTCTTGCAGGTGTGTTTCGGGTCGTTATCTTGCTGAAGAATGAAGGAGTGCCCGATTAGCCATGCAGATGGAAGGTGACCCCATTCTGTCTGGATTTTATTTCATTTATGATATTGAAAGCAGAACGCTGATGCATTCTGTCTGGATTTCATTTCTATATTGCGATCAAAAAGTTTTAGAACACCCCCATTTTTCCAGTTTTTACTGAAATTTAAGCAGTTCAAGTCCAGTGAATAACGTGAAATGGTACAAAGGTAAGTGGTAAACTGCCAGAGGTTAAAAAAAAAGTTATAAAAAAAGGCTCTTTTAATGAATTAACAACTTACAGCTGTTCTGCAGCAATGGAAGTAAATTATGCCTTGAAAGTTGATGCAAAAAATTCCTACAGGTGTCCCAACTTTTGTTGATTACTTACAAACCCTCTGTCTGTATAAAAGCAGTGTTGGAACAGACTGTGTTGCTACACCCTCTGAAGCATTATTTGGACAATATTGCACTGCAGGAAGTAGTATACTTACAGTACTATCATAATGGCAATTAACAAAGGAAGACAGACAGACCATTATAACCCTTAAAAGTGTAAGTCTTTCCTTTAGAGAAATTGCAAAGAAGGCCAAGGTGTCAGTGAGTAGTTTCCTACACCATCAAAAGGCACTTGGAAACTGGAGGAAACTCTGACAGGAAGAGGTCTGGCAGACCCAAAGCCACAACACCTTGCGTGATAAGCAGCTCACAGGACAACAGCTTCAAGCAAAGCTCAACACTGGTCGAAGTAAGGAAGTCTCAGTTTCAACTGTGAAGAGAAGACTTCGAGCTGCAGGTTTGACAGGTCAAGTAGCAGTAAGAAAGCCATTGCTAAGATGGCAAAATAAGAAAAAGAGGTTTGCCTGGGACAAGAAACACCACCAGTGGACTACTGAAGACTGGAAGAAGGTCTTATGGACTGATTCATCAAAATTTGAAATCTTCGGTTCATCACGCAGGGTTTTTGTACGCCATCGAATAGGCGAAAGGATGGTTCCTCAGTGTGTGACACCAACTGTCGAACATGGAGGAGGAAGCGCGATGGTCTGGGGCTCTTTTGCTGTATCCAGAGTCGGCAACTTGCACAGAGTGACTGGCATCCAGAACCAAAAGGGCTACCAGCATTTTGCAGCGCCATATCCTCTGGTCTATGCCTAGTTGGTCAGGGGTTCATCCTATAGCAAGATAATGACCAAAAACAGACCTCCAGGCTATGTCAGAACTACCTTAGAAGAAAAGAACAAGATGGTAGGCTTCAAATCATGAAATGGCCAGCAGTCTCCAGACTTAAACCCCATCGAGCTGGTTTGGGATGAACTGAACAGAAGGGCAAAAGCAAAGCAACCTACAAGTGCAACACATTTGTGGGAACTTCTGCAACAGTGTTGGGAAGAACTTTCCAAACAATATTTGATTTACATTGTAGAAAGAATGTCACGAGTGTGTTTGGCTGTTATATCTGCAAAAGGTGGCTATTTTGATGAGTCTAAAATTTAGATTAAATTTTCTTAAACAAAACAATTCCATGATTTATTTTTTTATCTCCAATTGTTTATTTGTTCTATGCTTTCATTTCAGAGTACATTGCGTAAATTGTAATAAAAACTGGAAAAATGTTGGTGTTCTAAACCTTTTGACCGGTAATGTATTTTCGTGGCTGGTCTCTGACAGTCACCGTTAACTTTTGAACACTTGGAATGTCAATGAGTCGCCTTTTGACACTTTGTTTTAAGCAACTGGGACGAGGTTTCTCTTGTTCTTTGTTGGCGGGTCAGCACCCGTCCCTCGTCCAACCTGGAGCCTCTACATTTAATCACTGCCAGACCGACGGCCCACCAGCACAGAAACTTCTGGACACCAAGAAGGGCGAAACAACTTGTGGGAAGCCTGGTTGGATGTGTGACGGAGCTGGTTCTGCCCGCAGCGAGTTTCGAACCGAGGGATCTCGACGCGACAAGAGAGCGATTTAGCTCGCTGAGCTAAAGACTCAAGTCTCCAACTCTGGGAACTAATCACACTCTTATACACATCACTTTCTGTAGCGGACGCTCATGTACCAGAGCACACCCGCTACATTCTCCCCCTCGAAACTCCTGCGGCAGCAACCACGGCCCAACCGATTGCCATCAGCTGTATTATCCGAGTCACGGCACCAATGTGACGGTGTTGGTTCTGCCCGCAGCGAGTTTCGAACCGAGGGATCTCGACGCGACAAGAGAGCGATTAAGCTCGCTGAGCTAAAGACTCAAGTCTCTAACTCCGGGAACTAATCACACTCTTATACACGTCACTTTCTGTAGCGGACGCTCACGTACCAGAGCACACCCGCTACAGATGCATTCACCTAAGGTCACTGGTTGAGGGACATTTTCCTGCTTTTTTTGTGAGTGGTTCCCTATCCCTCTCTCATTCATTTGGGCTGGTGGATAATGCTAAAGGGGAAAAAAGAAAATGGCTGCATCTCACCAACTATGCACAAAGAAAAAGTATAGGACCGAACAACAGCATTAAGGGCCCTATTTTCCTGCCGGCGCTAAGCGGCATTATGCCCTAGCGCAGGCGAATTGCCAGTTTCGTCTGTTGCAAACCGAATATTTCCCATTTCCGCCGAGTTTGGCAATTTCGTGGTGCGCAATGAAGGCGTTTGAGCGACTATGGGTTGGGCAGCGCAATAGGGGGTGTGACAATGAAAACAGTCTTGGGGTCAAATAATGAGTTTGCATTAACGTCCAACTAGACCACCTCTTAACGCAAATGCTGGCGCTCTGTGCAATTTGGTGACTTTATTGATGCGCACATACCGTATGAACATAAGGTTCTCTGAAATCACATGAGAACGTTTTGTGAATATTGTGAATTTCCCCCATGTTGAGGCAAATCGTCTAATCCATGGATAACTTGCAAGCGTAATCAATTAAGCTAAAAACTATTTCACCACAGCTTGTGGTTATTCAATGCACGGATATGAAAGACTGAAGCCAGCAGGCCATCCATCGCTACCGTTCAGTAAGATACACCTGTTAAATAAATATATGTTTGTATGCACACTGTTTTTCTTATGTGAAAGGGTTTTATTCTTTCCATTTGCACTACAGAAAATGGAGTACATAATTGGATGCCGAAGGCGATACCGTGAGGGACACACTGGGTTTGGTATCCGGTGTTGGTCCTACGGCTATCAGTTCGGCTGTACATGCAGTTTCTTCCAGTCTTGTCCAACATGCAAATTAGTTTATAACTTTTCCTACACCCGACAGCCAGCAGAGAACTAAACAGGATTTTTATACGCAATGTGGATTCCCTGGGGTCTTGGGTGCCATTGACTGCACACATCTGATCATGGTATCATTTATGTGAATCGGAAGGGGGTCCACTCCATTAATATCCAGGTGGTTTGTGATGCACACTCCAGGGTGACGCATGTAGGCCTACTGCATGACGAACATAAATGAAACAGGCCTAGTTGCAGTTGTGAGTTTGTTATTTATTGCTTTCCATTTAACAATTACATTAAGTTAGAAGAAAATAAACTTTGTTTTTTAAGTTGGAAAGCCTATAAATAAGGAAAAAAAGAGATGGTAAAATAAAACACTTTCTTTTAACAATGTAGATCTCAAAATGTAAACTCAAATCATGAAAATAACAAATTAATGTCCGCCTTGTTTTCCACCTCTGATTCACACGCCAACTTTTCCGCACCTCCTCGCTCTCCTCTTTTGAGAAGAGCTCCTGGCGCAGCGCGCAAAAATGTCATCCATGTCAGGAAATTGCCAATTTGCTATAGCGTTAGCGCACTGGTATTTAAAGGGATAGAAAATAGGTGTTCTGATTGGCCATTATGAAACCAAACCCCACCACACCCACATGTATTTTTAAAAGTTAATCCAACCTCTTTTACAACTGCGCCGGAGGTGCGCTATCGTCCTAAATCACGAAATTACAGAAATTGCGTTAGACACGCCCAAAAGCACCACCGTCTTCGCTTTGTGTCTGCATTACCGACACCGTCCTAATTAACCAAAATAGGGCCCCAAGTGTTAAGCCCAACGTCAAAGCAAATATGTTAAAAATGGCAGAATAATTATTTAAACACCCAGAATGGCAGGGCCTCCAGAATCATTCCAACACCACCCAGCTTCTGCTGAAGTTTCCTTAATGTAATAATAATAATAATAATAATAATAACATATTCCATTTATCAGATGCTTTTATCTAAGGCGACTTACAGTAGTGAATGTATACATTTCTCAGCATATGTGGTCCCAATGGGAATCGAAACCCACAACCTAAGCGTTGTCAGCACCATGCTCTACCTACTGAGCCACACAGAACCACACTCTACCACCTGAGCGACACAGAACCATGCTCTACCTACTGAGCCACACAGAACCATGCTCTACCAGAACCATGCTCTACCTACTGAGCCTCACAGAACCATGCTCTACCACCTGAGCAACACAGAACCATGCTCTACCTACTGAGCCACACAGAACCATGGTCTACCTACTGAGCCACACAGAACCATGCTCTACCAACTGAGCCACACAGAACCATACTCTACCAACTGAGCCACACAGAACCATGCTCTACCAACTGAGCCACACAGAACCATGCTCTACCAACTGAGCCACACAGAACCATGCTCTACCTACTGAGCCACACAGAACCATGCTCTACCAACTGAGCCACACAGAACCATACTCTACCTACTGAGCCACACAGAACCTTGCTCTACCAACTGAACCATGCTCTACCTACTGAGCCACACAGAACCACACTTACACTCTCCCCACTGAGCTCCAGAGCATTGAACTGAACCGCGCGCGAACAGCTCTCAATGAACTCTCAGGAGGGAGCCCTACAAATAGAGCAGTGCAGCTCCAGCAGACCAGGGGGTCCCTGAGAATCAGCAACCAAATCAGACCCAAGAAACCAGATGAGGTGAGTCAACGGAATAAATAATAATTGATCAATTAAGTGCCGAGTAACAAAGAATAATGCTGTGGACCTCCAGCACCAGGGTTTGGGTGCTGGAGGAACGTGGTTCCATAAGAGGAAGGTAGTTACTTGCAGAGAGACGCTGACAATACAACAATACAAAGACCTACATTGCACACCACCCAACTTCTCCGCCTACTCTCTGTCATATCCCCCCCCATATGTCTGAAGGGCACAGTTGATATGAGTGAATTAAAAACCTTTAAAGATAAAAGAAAAAATGTAAAACAAAACAACTAATCACCTTGGATCACCCAGGGCCAGGAGACAGACCTTCGTATTAAACACATGAAAAAGCCTAGAGTCATCGCCAAACATTACAGAGACGCAGTAAGAATGAAGGGTGGGGTCGGACAAGTTTATTCACGACTGGCTCTGACAGCCCAGGGCCTGGAGAGGACAGATCCCAGCCAAAAATCCAGCCCCTTGCAGCCCCCCTTCAAACACGCAACACGACGTGCATCGCATGACATAAAACATGCAACATGCACCATGCGACACACTTCACACAAAATCATGTCAGGCATCACGTGAAACACATGATGCCAACACATGTCGCACAGCATGAGACATGCAACGCCCCCGTTCCCGTTCCCCACACACAGATACTGGATGTAACCTCTTTATGAGGGTAATCCTGAAAGCTTGCTGTGCACCAAACCTGGAACCGGGAGAGAATTCACTAGGGCATGCTTCCCAGGGGGAGTAAATCAGTCTTTCAGCACACAGGATGATACCAGAGTGGGCCGTACAACATGCATGTGCAAACACCATGACATGCACCTGGGGGATTCATCTGAACATTGGGGGGCACTATCACCTGCTGCAACACCCCCACCACCCACACATACAATCCCCACGGATACGTTAGATTTCTGATTTTGATTGAATTCCTGATGATAAACGAAACGCTCTCTCAACATTTGAAGAGATTCCCCATTCCTCCAGAAATATATGCCTATGATTACATATATATCACATACATATCTATCTATCCCCCTCTCTCTATATATATATTGTAGTGCCACTGGGGGTGGGATGACACTCAAGGACCTTTTCAGGGGGCGTAGGTAGTTGAATAATTCGGAGGAGGCAGTATTCCAAACAAAACAATACTTTTATTAAACTAATTCTTAACAAAACACAAAACAGGATGGGGTAATCGGGGGAAATCAAGCACATTCAGTCCATAATCCTTCTCTTTGCCTTTGTCTGTAATCCAAGGTCATCAATCCAAGCCAGGTCCTCATATAATCCAAAGTCGATACACAAACAGGTTTCTCAAAACAATCCAATTCAAGCCAGTAAACAATCCTAAACAATTTCCAAAATTCAACAATTCTCTTCTACTCTCACTCACCACTCTACCACCCAATGTGACACAAAACAGTCCTTTAACCATTTCCCAAATTGCCTCATTGCTGTACGTGCTTCAGCTGGTGGTCAGGTGTGGGACTGCAGGCTGATGGGAACTGTAGCCCTTTTTGGCTCTAGTGGCTACCAAGAGTTAAAGGACCAGGCAGCCATTTCCTTGTACTGCCCCTTGGGATGCCACCATATACACTGCCTGGCCAAAAAAAAAGTCACCACCTGGATTTAACTAAGCAAATAGGTAAGAGCCTTCCATTGGATAATTACTGCAGTGATTAATATGTTTTAGCTGGCAACAAGTTATTTAACCCTAACTGATGCAGTGAGTAGCTTCTCATTTCTTAAACAACCATGTCAGAAGACATATCCTGTGGTCATGGAAAAGATGTTAATCTGTTTCAGAAGGGTCAAATTCTTGGCCTGCATCAAGCAAAGAAAACAACTAAGGATATTGCTGAAACTACTCAAATTGGGTTAAGAACTGTCCAACGCATTATTAAAACCTGGAAGGATAGTGGTAAACCATCATCTTCGAGGAAGAAATGTGGTCGGAAAAAAATCTTGAATGATCGTGATCAGCGTTCACTTAAACGTTTGGTGAAATCATATCGTAAAAAATCAACAGTAGAACTCACGGCGATGTTTAATAGTGAAAGTAAGAGCATTTCCACACGCACGATGCGAAGGGAACTCAAGGGACTGGGACTAAACAGCTGTGTAGCCTTAAGAAAACCACTTGTCAGTGAGGCTAATCGGAAAAAGGCTTCATTTGCTAGGGAGCATAAAGATTGGACTCTGGAGCAATGGAGGAAGGTCATGTGGTCTGATGAGTCCAGATTTACCCTGTTCCAGAGTGATGGGCGCATCAGGGTAAGAGAGGTGGATGAAGTGATGCACCCATCATGCCTAGTGCCTACCGTACAAGCCTGTGGGGGCAGTGTTGTGATCTGGGGTTGCTGCAGTTGGTCAGGTCTAGGTTCAGCAACGTTATGTGCCCAAAGAATGAGGTCAGCTGACTACCTGAATATACTGAATGACCAGGTTTTTCCATCAATGGATTTTTTCTTCCCTGATGGCACGGGCATATTCCAAGATGACAATGCCACGATTCATCGGGCTCAAATTGTGAAAGAGTGGTTCAGGGAGCATGAGACATCATTTTCACACATGGATTGGCCACCACAGAGTCCAGACCTTAACCCCATTGAGAATTTTTGGGATGTGCTGGAGAAGACTTTGCGCAGCGGTCCGACTCTCCCATCATAAATACAAGATCTTGGCGAAAAATTAATGCAACTCTGGACGGAAATAAATGTGACATTGCAGAAGCTTATCGAAACGATGCCACGGCGAATGCGTGCCGTAATCAAAGCTAAAGGCGGTCCAACGAAATATTAGAGTGTGTGACCTTTTTTTTTTGGACGGGCAGTGTATATACAGTGCCATGAAAAAGTATTTGCCCCCTTCCTGATTTCTTCTTTTTTTGCATATTTGTCACACTTAAATGTTTCAGATCATCAAACACATTTTTATATTGGACAAAGATAACCTGAGAAAATACAAAATGCAGTTTTTAAATGATGATTTCATTTATTAAGGGAAAAAAGCTATCCAACCCTGCCTGGCCCTATGTGAAAAAGTAATTCAATTCACAAGCCGCACCCAGGCCTGATTACTGCCAGACCTGTTGAATCTCGAAATCACTTAAATAGAACCTGTCTGACAAAGTGAAGTAGGCTAAAAGATCTCAAAAAGCAGCACATGATGCCGCAATCTAAAGAAATTCAAGAACAGATGAGAAACAAAGTCATTGACATCTATCAGTCTGGAAAGGGTTACAAAGCCATTTCTAAGGCTTTGGGACTCCAGTGAACCACGGTGAGAGCCATTATCTACAAATGGAGAAAACTTGGAACAGTGGTGAACCTTCCTAGGAGTGGCCGGCCTACCAAAATGACTCCAAGAGCGCATCGACGACTCATCCAGGAGGTCACAAAAGACCCCAGACGAACATCTAAAGAACTGCAGGCCTCACTTGCCTCAGTTAATGTCAGTGTTCATGATTCCGCAATAAGAAAAAGACTGGGCAAAAATGGCATCCATGGGAGAGTTCCAAGGCAAAAACCAGTGCTGACCAAAAAGAACACAAAGGCTCATCTCACATTTGCCAAAAAACATCTTGATTGCCCCCCAAAACTTTTGGTAAAATATTCTGTGGACGAGTCAAAAGTGGAACTTTTTGGAAGGTGTGGGTCCCGTTACATCTGGCGTAAAACTAACACAGCATTCTATAATAAAAACATCATACCAACAGTCAAACATGGAGGTGGTAGTGTGATGGTCTGGGGCTGCTTTGCTGCTTCAGGACCCGGACGACTTGCCGTAATTGATGGAACCATGAATTCTGCTCTCTACCAGAAAATCCTGAAGGAGAATGTCTGGCCATCAGTTCGTGACCTCAAGCTCAAGCGCACTTGGGTTATGCAGCAGGACAATGATCCGAAACACACCAGCAAGTCCACCTCTGAATGGCTCAAGAAAAACAAAATTATGTTTTGGAGTGACCTAGTCAAAGCCCGGACTTAAATCCGATTGAGATGCTGTGGCATGACCTTAAACAGGCAGTTCATGCTCGAAAACCCTCCAATGTGGCTGAATTAAAACAATTCTGCAAAGAAGAGTGGGCCAAAATTCCTCCACAGCAATGTAAAAGACTCATTGGCAGTTATCGCAAACGTTTGATTGCAGTTGTTGCCGCCAAGGGTGGCACAACCAGTTATTAAGTTCAGGGGGGCAATTACTTTTTCACATGGGTGATATGGGTGTTGGATAACTTTTTTTCTTCAATAAATTAAATAATCATTTAAAAACTGTATTTTGTGTTTACTCGGGTTCTCCTTTTCTTATATTACATTTTGTATGAAGATCTGAAACCATTCAGTTTGACAAATATGCAAAAATAGAGGAAATCGGGAGGGGGGCAAATATTTTTCACGGCACTGTACATACGTACATACACATACAGGGGGTAGAATAACATAATGGAAACACCAAACAATATATGACTATTTATTAACTAATACGATCCTGGTGTTCATGAAACCATGATCCATTTAGCAGCTACACACCGGGGGTGTTATTGTTATATTGGAATATTGGAACATCTTGAGGAAACAATGTTTGAACGATAGGGTGCCCCTGGTCGCCTAAAATGGCTTCGTATTCCTTGGCCGTAATTCTACCATGTAGAGTAATAATCGGACCCAACAACATGAAACACGTGTGTGTACTCCTTTTTAACTGCGATTTAAAGTTTTTCCTTTCCAAGTCTTTTTCCCATTTGATGTTTCCATATATAAATTATACACAGCAAACCTTAACAAAAAAAGATGTATGAGAGATATTTTCTGTCCTCTCACATGCTCTCTGTTCCAGGAGACCAAAGTGCCAATGTCTGCAGGGGAACTTCCCATTTAAGAGTCCACAGACTTCCCCTTTAAGAGTCTACAGACTTCCCCTTTAAGAGTCTAGAGGCTTCCACTGCAGTCTGCTGTACTCAGCTGTGTGTTTTCATACAAATAATCCGGAGGAAAATGATACATATCGTATATGATATCAGAGAAACGGCTGGCCCAGTTTAGTCCTTGTCGCAGTGAAGCAGCACCGCAAGATCTGGTGTCAAATCCTGACCGTGCCGGTGCCAACTGTGCCCAGAAACCCTGCAGGGCACACAGAAGCTTCTGTCGACAGGGCCTCCCCCATTCCCTCACACCACTGTGAGGAAAAAGATCATGTAAGGGTTACAAAGAAATACAAATTTAATCTGAAATGAACACATGTCCTCGATCTATAATCTAAAAATGTACACACTCTGGGCCGGGGGAAATGCAAAACAAAAATCTAAATATAGAAAGCAATAAATGAATAATGCAGTGGGTAGCCCATGTACATCATTGTTGAAAAAGCCCTATGACAGCGGCGGGAGCGGTCTGCTCTGCTGAGAAAGGACTTCAGGAACCATGGTGCGCTTCAGTGTGTGCAAACCCCCACAGGGACCACATATACTGAAAAATGTATGCATTCACTACTGTAAGTCGCTTTGGATACAAGTGTCCACTAAATGCCAGGTTAATCCTAGGCTTACTGCCTTGTATTGTGTGCCTGTTCTTGTTATTGTCCTGCCTGTTGTCATGTCCTACAGCATATGTTTGGTGACAATCCAGTTTCCCCTCTGGGGAATAATAAAGTGTATCGTATCGTATGGCATATATTAGAAGAGGAACCTTGTGTGTGTGTGTGTGTGTGTGTGTGTGTCGAGAAGGGGTCTCAATGCAGTTAAGAGTTTGCTCAAAACTTCACTGACATGCAAGTTCACCATCGTCGCTGCCTTTGTGGATTAATTTGCGCGGAAACTGTGGCAAGGTGTCGTGGCACCGAAAAAAATAAGAGAGAGAGAGAGAGAGAAAGATAGAGAGAGAGAGAGCAGGAGATGCTAAAAATGAAGTGGATGGTGGCTCGTACGCAGAGACTGAGGAAAAGCGTGTAGAACATGGGTGGTGACGAAAAAAGAAAAAAATCTAAAAGCTAAATTTTTTTCTATTCTTTTTCAGGTTATTCAAACATGTTCTTTCACATATCCATCCCCTGGAGGTGCATTTCTGAGTGTCTGCGATGCTTGGCATGGTCACAGAGGGAGGGAGGGAGAGAGAGAGAGAGAGAAAGAGAGAAGAGAACCAGATAAAAGAGAGAGAGAGAGAGAGAGAGACAACGGTGAGAGTAAAAAACTCATTTTTATCACACATTATTTCCAAATATGCTGTAGATGTTTCTTTTCTAAAACTTGTTAAAGCTTTGGCACCGTATTCAAATGACGTCATGCAAATGAATCATTTGAATTTGAAATAGAATACGACTGAATTGAGGGAGGGAGAAGACAGAAAGAAGATGAGACCCAATAACCAATAGCTGGATGAGGATCACTAGTTCATCTGAGCCAGTAGGACAGGTGATCTTACTGTTGTCTTTGAAAGCGGTTTAACAAAAGAGCTCAATGCTGGTATACTAAGAAAAATCTGCAAAAGTTTCCAAACGAGACAATTTTGTTATGGACAAAACCACAAAGAATGGGTAGTTCTCTCTCGACATCTGGGCAAGACATTTTCTCACCCCAACACGAACTGAAAATCTTATGCATGCATACAACAAAAAAAGAAAACAGGAGGAAAAAAAAATGCTACTCAGAGCAGAGCTATCAGGAAAGACATATCAGCATGCTGTTTAGCAGATTGGAGTATCTGTCACAGAGATTCTCGTATTTACGAGATCGTGCATTCTACATGTCGGTGAAACCGTTCCCGACTTTCACCTTCTGCACATGCAGGCCGCATTTCAACGTGCCGAGCCGTGCACAAACAACCCTAGTATTTTACTTGGCACAGTCCCCAGAGGCAAACATTCAGAATCTAATCTGTCACCTCCACCCAACCAGCCAGAGACAAGCATGAAGCCACTGACCTGCGATCAGTGTTTAAAATGCCTGACGCAAGCAGAATCTTACATTTTCAAACGCAGGCTGAGGGGGACCATCCAAAAGGCCGATATTTCCACCAGGCACCTTTACGTCTGTTCCATAAATCGCTCGTGACGGACTCACCCGGTCTTCTCAACAAGCGTAAGAAGGAAGTAGACAAAATGGCGGTGCCCGGAAACAAAAAAACCACAGTCGAGATGCATATTGGATGATCTCTGTTCTGCTGGTGCGCAACGACCACATAGTGAAACAGATCGCGGAGGCTGACACTCGTCGACAGGATGTGACGTCGTCAGCTCGGTTTCCCCATCGCGTTTCACAACGGCGCGCCAACGGGCCAAACCTGCGCAGGGGGGCCCGCACGCTACCATGCCTCCACGCCGCTGCCTGAAAAGGGGAAATGGGGTGCCTCTTCTGCAACATGCTAGGCACCATTCACAGCAGCCCCGCCACCTCATACGCAGGGTAGGTAGCGGACGCTACTAAAGACGATCAAGCATTGGGGCCACATCTACTGAAAAATGAATGCGTTCATTACTGTAAGTCGCCTTGGATAAAAGCATCTGCGAAATGGCATATATACGTATATCATATATTATATTACAAGCAAAAGCGACACATGGGGAAAACAGCAGTCCCGGGTAAACAAGCGCCCGGCAAATCGGTAGCGTCTTCTCTAAAGCAGCCAAAGGGTGGCACTATTGTGTGAAGTAAAGCACACTTCTTTGGCATGACCTGAAATGGCAGGTTAATGCTGTGAGATTAATTGCTATTATTATTATTTTTATTCATAATAATAATGATAAACATAGATTTTTTGCATACCCTTAAGACATTCATCCACTCCCACTGTGGTTACTGTAGATTATGGGAAAATATCCTCATCAAGATTATGGCATTAAAACCTGTATCCTCTGCGTCACAAATCCACTCATATTGAAGATTTGATTTCGGTAAGCACCCCACCCCGCACCGCCGCGGTAGGTCGGGAGAATGGTCCACTTCCCCCGAGGATCTGGAGTGAGGCCGAAAGCTAAGCCCAGGATGTACGGATGAGGAAAAACTCTCCTCCCTCTTTTTCTGTGGGAACCAGTCAATTATGGGGAGAGGGGAAAAAATGTGTGAGGACAGTAAATATGGAAGATGACCGGCTCTCACCGTCACTCCTGCTGCGTTCACATTCTGAGAGCGCAGAGAAAACACCGAACTGACTGAAAACCCTCGCCAGAGAGCGACGGAAAAGATATGCAGATATACTATTGCACCCAACAAGCTCAAGTCCAGTAGACTCCTGTCAATGTTAATACTCAAAAACTGGCCCCTCACACGGGACTGTTAAAAATGTCATCCCAAAACCCAAAACATGTCTTATATTCCTAAAGTTCATTGGTGTATTAATAGCAACCTGGCAGTTCCTGTGCTTCTGTTCCTGTAGCAGGAAATTCAGCAACTGATCTGCTGTCATACAAGAAATCTATCCTGTTCTAACTATTCTTTATCTGGGGGCTCTCTTTGCTCCACAATTGTCAATAAAAAACTTTATTTGAGAAAAAGAGTGACAAGGACATTTTAATGTCATCTGTCACAGTGTTAGTGAGATTCAGTCTGCTTAGGAGCTTGTGCTGGACAAAAACTGGTATGGCTTTTTGCTGTGTGGACACAGGCCTAGGTGATAATCATCCCAAAAGATCCTTAGGCCCAACTATGGTGGTGTGACACACAAAATGTATATTCCGCTACAGGCGGAGCTTAAACAAATGCACAGCTGACGGACCATCCACTCCTCACATCCGTGTTTACTGTCATTCAAACCTATTCTATTTCTGACGGACACCACACACATTTACTTGCCTAACCAGACTTCAACCTCATTGATCACACATTCTAGTGGCCCAACCCACCGTTGACTTCATTGGACAAGTGTCTCACAGGGCCAACACACCTATAAGCTTATGGGTTATGTTGGCACATAACTTAAGTTCTGCTTCTGACTAAAAAAAGTGCTTGAAAATGTTCCAGCTAAAAATGTGCTTAAAATGCAACTAAAGTGTGCATTTAAATTAAAGATCTCCTCCGGTTTGCAATCCAGGTTCCTCCCTTCTCTCTTTTTTTGTGTGAGTGAGCACCTTTCATTGTTTTCCCCTTCCTGTGATCTTGTGCCGATTGGCCTGTTACTGTGGGCCGTGTGACTGGACGACGCAGCGCAGGACTCACGATCTGGAAGCAGAAGGATCCAGAGTTGTTGGAGCTTTGGCGCTGGTGGAGCGTGTTTTGTGGAGACCCATAGCTCGCGCTGAAATGCCGGCGGATCTCCGCTGAGGAGTGCCTGAGAGAAACACACACACACACACATACACACACATACACACATACACACAGACACACAAACCCACACACATACACACACATATACACATACACACACACACATACATACACACACACACACGAACACAGACACACACACACACACACACACATGCACACACACACACACACACACACACACACCCACGTGAACACATAGACGAACACAGACACACATACACACACATACACGAGAACACAGACACACACACAAGAACACACAGACAAACACAGACACACACACACACACACCATTAAGAAGAACCATTAATTGTGATGAGAATTAGGAGAGTTTTAAACACGATTCACATTAATATGAAAAAGAATAAACATGATGATGAAGTCATCATGAAGCAAACAAAGATTCACCACTACTATCTGAAGAGCAACACATAGTCAAGAGGTGATAGAACACATGTTCTGACATCACAACACTTTTCTATCATTTTTTATTTTTCAGATACATGGGGGGTGGGGCACTAATGTTGTTGCCCAGGTAATAAAGGGTTTGGGAACAGGTGAGCGGTATTGGGACCCAGTGAGAGAGGTTGGGAGGAGGGAGGGGGGGCACAGATTATACACGTTATACATAAGAAGCCACATTACACACCCCCTTACATAGACATTCACACTAACCAAACTAACATGGTCTAAGGCTACATTTTAGTAAGGAGGGGGGGTCACTCCCCCCAACACTTAATCACAGACAACGGGACAAATGAACCATATACTGAGGTGCAGCAACAACAAAAAACACCCTGTAATCTATTCATACTCAAGGCCCTGGGGCCAGCAGAATATCTCACCGTGCATTTTGATAATGGGACATCAGTAAAAAGTGTTTTCTTTTGTCAGGAAACACTGGACACTGCAGCGTACAGCTGCTTGAGACACTAACATTGTAACCTCCGGTTAAAATCTTGTTTCAATGGTGTAACAGAATACACAAAGTTAAACTGTTATCTAAATAACGGTGTCTGCTATGTGGCGAGAGATATCGCGACGGCCCTAAACTCCGAACTATGATTTCTCTTCTTACATTGTTTGTTTGATTGTTTGGCAGGCAGGCAGGCAGGCAGTGTGGTATACTGGTTAGGGAACTGGGCTTGGAACGTTAAGGTTGCAGGTTCAATCCCCAGGTGGGACACTGCCGTTGTACCCTTGAGCAAGGTACTTAACCTGAATTGCTTCAGTTAATATCCAGCTGTATAAATGGATTGTAAAGAAATGTAAAACTGTAAGTCGCTCTGGATAAGAGCGTCTGCTAAATGCCTGTGATGTAATGTAATGTAATGTTTGTTTTCCTTGCAGTAGCTATTTCAAAAAAGAAATATTGCAAGAGTGGTAAGTATTAAGTGGTTGAGTGGAGCAGACAGGAGGCTGTAAATCTTTCTTGTGGGAAGCTGGGAAAGAGAGCTACAGAATCATAAGTAGAGGAATAACTCCAGAGCTCATCTACATCAAAGGCTTCTGAGCAATGGTGTCAGTTAAGCTCAAGGAGGAGAGAGAAAACTGGTCTGAAGATAAGAGTATTAACCCTGGCTACTGAGAGGGCAGGGAAAGAGGGAAAGAGGGAAAAAAGAAAGAGGAAGAGAGACCCTTGTAGTTGTTATTCATCTGTCTCATTAAACTAATAATACACAGCACTTACTAATGACAACCATTCCTCAATAAAAAACAGTGTGCAGCTCTCACATGTGTGTGTGTATGTAGGTGTGTGCGTGAGTGTGTGCATAGATGAGTGTGTATGTGTGTGTGTGTGTGTGTGTGTGCATAGATGAGTGTGTATGTGTGTGTGTGCGTGTGTGCATAGATGAGTGTGTATGTGTGTGTGTGCGTGTGTGCATAGATGAGTGTGTATGTGTGTGTGTGCACAGATGAGTGTGTATGTGTGTGCACAGATGAGTGTGTATGTGTGTGTGTGTGTGTGTGTGTGTGTGGGTGTGAATGATTGAGTGTGTCTGTATGTGTGTGTGCAAGGATGAGTGTGTGTGTGCATGGATGAGTGCGTATATGTGTGTATGTGTGTGTGTCTGTATGTGCAAGTGTATGTGTTTGTCTGTGTGTGTGTGTATATGTGTGTGTACGTGTGTGTGGTGTGTGTGTGTGTATGTGTGTGTGCGCGTGCGTGCATGTGAGTGTGTGTGCGTGCGTGCATGTGTGTGTAAATGTGTAAATGTGTGTGTGTGTGTGTGTGTGTGTGTGTGCATGTGAGTGCGTGTGTCCTCAGTGGTGAATACACTAACGCCACTGTGCTCCGGTCTGAGAGCGGACAGCTAGAGGGGGAGCGCTCTGCCCTGCCAGGGAACAGCCCGTTTTGATACAGAATAGCACCAGGCCTTGGCAGCAAGGGATTCTGGGCCAGCGGCGGGAGGAAATGCTAATACACACGCATAACAGAGCGCTGAGGAATGTTACCAGGACACCAGGAAAGACATGAGAGGGGGAGGGGTACAAAAAGAGAGAGAGGGAAAGAGAAAGGGTGAGAGGAAGTGAGAGAAAGAAAGAAAGGAAAGATGAAGAGAGAGGTGGATCGAGAGAGGGAGATAGCACAGAGGAGGAAGACAAAGGGTATGAGGATAAGGTAGAGAAAAAAGGAACAGAGAGAGAGAGAGAATGAGAGAGAACTAAGGGGAAGGAGAAGTGCAGAAATACAGAGAAAGAGAGGGAGAGAGAGAGAGGAAGGGGAAATCAACAAGGAGAGAGAGAATAAAAGGGAGGGAGGGAAGAGGGGGGCTCAGATCCGGCCTCCGATACAGACCTCTTGTTCCGCTCTTTGCATCTGTTTAACCTGAAGGACAGACTGCGGATGCCTCTTCCTCTGTCGCCCCTCAATGAGGGATTACATCACAGGTGCAAATACCATGCTCCTGATATATAACCCCCACCAACCCCCATTCCCCCCCCCCCCATCAAAAGGCCCGGGGGGGCTGCGACTGCTGTTGGGGCCCAACAGTGCAGCTCTGTTGTGTGAAGTCCACCCTTTCAAAGGAGTACCAAAACGGGTCGGTGTGGAAGTGAGCCCCACAGACTGAGAGGGGACAGAGACCCCCCCTCCCTCCCTTCCTGTCTGCTTTCGTTAAGTCACTCTGTCCACTGTGGCCCCGTACTGTCCCACTAATCACCCCCACTCCCCACACAGAAAAAAGTTAATGATTAATTAATAAACCAACTTCACGAATGAGCACACTCTGTCCAAGCCTGAGACAGGCAAATTCCAACATATAACGTTCCAACCACATTCCTACAACGTTCCTGCATGAGTGGCCTTGCATGCAGTGCAGTGGGCACCATCAAAAGAGCCCAACTGTGTGTGTGTGTGTGTGTGTGTGTGTGTGAGTGTGAGTGACAGTGTGTGTGTGTGTGAGTGTGTGAGTGTGTGTGAGTGTGTGAGAGAGAGAGTGTGTGTGTGTGTGAGTGACAGTGTGGGTTTGTGTGTGTGTGTGTGTGTGTGTGTGTGTGTGTGTGTGTGTGTGTGTGTGTGTGTGTGTGCGTGCGTGAGAGAGGCATTGGCATGGTCTAGATTCTATACCAGATATTGGGGCTCATCCACACACTAGAACAGTGCCTTAACAGGATGCAGACCGTGGGGCTCATCTACACACTAGAACAGTGCCTTAACAGGATGCAGACCATGGGGCTCATCCACACACTAGAACAGAGCCTTAACAGGATGCAGACCGTGGGGCTCATCCACACACTAGAACAGTGCCTTAACAGGATGCAGACCATGGGGCTCATCCACACACTAGAACAGAGCCTTAACAGGATGAGCCACCCCGAAGCCCCACCTGCCTGCGTAATTAAATTCTGGTATGCTGCACTCCTTCGCGTGGAAGATTATACGTTCACAGAGAAACCTGTCAACATTTGTAGTGGCCACATAATTCCAGGGCACATTCCACAGTGACAGATCCACTCTGCAGATTCAACGTTCTCACACTGATATTTCCTTATATTGCTTACCACATAACAGGAGCAAGGTACGCTCATGCCAGGTTTCATGTGCCAAAATGATTTACTAGTCAAATCCGGTCGCTGATAACCTTTCAACCTCCCAAGAATATTGTACCTAACGCAGCAGAAACAAACTTTTCAGGCAAAAGGCTGAGAGTATGACTGTGAGCTACATGTATCAGAATAATAACCAGCCAATTACAACTCCCTATATTCAACCTGCATTCTGGCCTTTGTCTCCATTGATTAATAATAATTTCCATTATTATTAGTTATTGATTATGCAGAGACTGGAGGGACACCTGGCCATTACCATTTCCCTCATTGCAGGAAACAGTGATCTGTGTCTGTGTGTGTGTGTGTGTGTGTGTGTATGTATGTATGTGTATGTGTGTGTGTATATCTTGTGTGTGTGTGTGTCTGTGTGTATGTGTATGTGTTTGTCTGTGTGTGTATACTGTATATGTGCATACATGTGTGTGTGTATTTGTGTGTGTGTCACACACACACATACACAGTCTAGTCACCAACCACCAACACCGCCACTGGACGCCTCCTCAGGCCAGGGAAGGAGGGAAATCCATATGCAAATAGCCGAGGCTAAAGTCCTTTGAATATGTCAGCCAGTACGTATACAAACACAGTAAATACTCTGTTTCCTACACAGGCCTGTCTTGCAAAGACATAAATATTTTCTGAGTGGAGCAAAAAAAAAAAATAAAAAAAAAAAAAAAAAAAAACCTTCCATTGAAAATGTGACATTTTATTCGAGATAATTATACTGCTATGATTTATTTCTCTCTACCCCCTCCTCCTCGTTTTCCAAACTAACACAACAGGAAGTGGAGTGAAATGTGCATTCGTTAAGGAGTTACGTAATATTCACAAGGCCTCAAGGTCACCGTGTGCCGCTACTTTTACACAGATCTCGTCTGCGTTTTACTGGACATTCATGACACCTCGATGAAGCAAAATGGGGTCTTTTTAGGATTACATTTGAAAACCATGCCCATCTCACTCCGCCTGGTCCCTGAAGTGTGCGAACAGGGAATGGAAGTGTTTACTGTCTCACGGCCTGGTTTAAAAAAAATAATTCTGAGATTAGAGTTGGCCATAAACAAGTACAAAGTTCTCTAAAGTTTGACACATTCTAATTTCCTGTGTCTGCGTTCGCAGTCTATTCTCCCAACGGCTCTAATTAACTCTGCTAAGTAGCTGAAGAGGTTGTTTTAATAAAAGGATTGGCTCTCAGCGCTAACACCCATTCAGCAACGCTCGCCGTACGTCTCTATAAAAAGACAGGGTGGGTAAACGGCGACCCAGCTGCAGGCAGGAGGGGCGTTGTTTTAACAGAGCTGTGCGAGGGCGCTGGTGAACGAATGACCTTCTCCAGAAAGGCAGCGCCAATCCGCTTTTATGACGATGGATGGGTGCACTTGCGGTCGTGTTGTTTTGTGTTTTTTTAACTCAAAGGGAGACCTGGTTCACGAAACATCAAGTCACCTCTTTAAAAACAATTAAGAGCAAACCCGACTGTGCCAGAGCGGCCCTGGCCGGGAGCCCCGATCGGGGGGCGGCGATTGGCTGTCCGCCCCAGGGAGAGGTGGAGGGTGAGCTCACTGAGAAGCGCGAAGGGCATCCCCAGAAAGGTGGGTGAGTTCCGTCTCAGGGGAGGCGGATCATCGCCGGCCTCTGGGAATTAGCTTGCCCCGTAGTGACGGGTGGTGAGTTTGTGGGGAAGGGCGAATCGAAAGAAATAGAGGGCACAATTAGCTACCAAATTGGGAGAAAAAAATGGAAAAAATGTGAAACAAATATAAATAAATAATTTTTAAAAACAATTAAGAAGAAAAAAAATAATAATAATTGAAACTGCTGCTAGACTGGCTGGCCACCGCCAGCCAAGACCTTTGATCTTATGCTTTTAAATGTTTTGCCGACGCAAGGGCCAGATATGTGTGTTACCTTGTGATCATGGATCCGTGCGTAAAAGGAACGTTTTAAGCGGAAAGCAGGTGGAAACTAGGCATCGTAGGCAGTACGGCCTGACATCCAAACTGCCAGGGGAGAACTTGTTCATTCTTTTCACGTTCATTTGTTACATGCTCCCTCAATGAGCGTGTACAGATCCATGTTGTAACTGTGCACACGTGTGCGTCTCTGTCCACTGTGACTGTGTGCTGTATACTTTGTGCATGTTTTGTGAAGCTCTGGTTGCATAATGTATTTCCCCACTGGAACAATAAAGATTGAAATGAATTGAATTGAGATAGGGTTTAAGTTCATGGTGGCTGCCCAAAGTGTCTTATTTGTTTTAGCTCAGGACACACACACACACACACACACACACACCACACACACACACACACACACACACACCCACACACACACACACACCCACACACACACACACACACACACACACACACACATTGAATTTAATTGAGAAAGGGTTTATTGGTGGTTTACGGTGGTTGCTCAAGGAGTCTTGTTTGTCTAAAAATCGGCCATATCGGTCGACCTCTGGATGCCACCGCTGTGCACAGATCACATCGTTTTTCTG
This sequence comes from Aldrovandia affinis, assembly GCA_029706075.1. Lineage (NCBI taxonomy): Eukaryota > Metazoa > Chordata > Actinopteri > Notacanthiformes > Halosauridae > Aldrovandia > Aldrovandia affinis. The sequence continues at coordinate 6,871,187 of JAINUG010000014.1, read as the reverse complement.
TCTGACGCCACCCCACCCTCACTAGCACCAACCCATGCCCTCCCTCCCTCCTCCCTCCTCCCCCTGCCCTCTTTGATAAGGGAACCTCTTCATGGCATTTACCAGCTGATGCCCTATTTTTCTCTTTTTTTGGGGGGGCTCAGGAATTTCACGTGACGTATTTGACGTTACTCCTGTGCAGAGTAAAGTGTGGAGGCGTCCGCTCTGGATTCATGCCGCGGCATCGACAATAGCGAAACATGTCACATCTCCTCTGAACAAGAGCTGCGAGATTAAAGTCATGCATTTAGAGAAAGAAAAAGGGAATGATACAGTGTGTTTGGCATTTTCGCACCCCTTATCAAATGACTCATTACAAACTATTTTCACAGGCCAGTCGCTCCAAATCTTTTGAGAGTTTGATGGATTTATGCTGTCAATCAATCAATCAATCAATCAATCAATAATTATTTTTGTAATCAATTAAACCCACAGAAGGGCCCCCTCTTTTCTGCCTCTCTCTCTCGGCCTGTGCAACAAGCTGCAGGATGGACCTTCTGGGTGGAGTAGCGCTAAGAGACTGGGACGCAAGCTGCAGCTGCGGTTCAAAACCCAACTGCGTCAGCCCAGCCCTGGCCAGGAGCCCCAATCAGGGGCGGCGATTGTTTGTCCGCCCCAGAGGGAGGGGAGAGGGAGAGCCAGCACGAGCTCGCAGAGGAGCGGTAAGGCAACCTGGTAAACATAGTTGGGCGAGTCCAGTCTCGGAGGAGGCGGATCATTGCCTCGAGGTATTAGCTTGTCCCATGGAGGCGGGCGGCGGGCTCATGGGGTAGGGTAAATCGAAAGAAATAGAGGGTATAATTGGCCACTACATTGGGAGAAAAACAGGGAAAAAATCTGAAACATTTAAAAAATGTTTAAAAAAAATAAGCTGCAGGATGTGTTAGCCCCCTTTTTTCTCCTTCCTTCTTTTCTCCCTCTCTCTCTCTCTCTCAGCTTGGGTGATGAGTCAGGACTTGAGCACCTCATTCTCAGGACGCACTACCACCACACAAGCCGAGGATGCAAGGACTTTGCTTACTCAGGTGCAAGTGCACCTGTCAATCTGATGTAATTACCCTGAACGCCACGGCAACACCCTCACTGCCATTTACTGTCTTCGCTGCATTTTCGAAAATTGGGGGGTCGAGTGAGTGAACACGCCAATGGGGGGTTATGCTCTGAGGTTAAAACTCAGATCTGCCAGCTTCATAAAGAAAACAACAACAACAAAAAACAAGACTGCAGTTTAATTGACCACATACAGAAGTATTACCACCCGTGACTGCTAGATTTCTGGCAAATACTACACCCTGTCTTTCTGGCAGGTTTTTAGAGAAGTCCTGTGGTGTTGATGACACAGGAGAAGCAGCACAAGGCTGGGATGGGTTTGGACAGGGGGCAGACACGGTGGATTAACGTTCACACTGTTGCATTGTGGGCTGTTCCGGTGCTGCTGGTTGCTTGGGCTGACCCCTGTTGAGCACAGTGATGATGTCACTGGCAAATTTGTGTGGGGTGGGCAAATCTAAAACAAATAGAGGGTATAATTGGCCACTAAATTGGGAGAAAAAACTGGAAAAAATATGAAACAAATAAATAAATAAAATACAATGTATCAGAGCAGCCTTGCTGAGTTACTAACATAAGCATCACCTCAGCTTCCTCTGGCACAACAATATGAGGAATGACCATTTTCACTGTCCTATTATTATTAAACCATCATGTTCAGTTTTCTGAACTTGGAATATAAAGTTAAAATAATTTAAAAAACACAACAGGCATGTTGGCCTGGCTTCTTCACCAAGGTCCCTACAGAGCATGTGCAAACTACTGCACCTCCCAAAAAATGCTGCAAAACACTTCCAGGGATACCCTGCCCCTTGTCGTGTCCGCCTTTCTGACAGCCCAAACTGAGCTCTGTATTTACAGACTTATATTTGATTACAATAATCACTGTTTGTACGTCACCATGGTTCCCATCCAGATGGTGTAGTTGTACTCCAAAAACATATTCTTTCACGACCAAAGTTATACACAAGAGAGAGAAAGCTGTCTGCCACCATCTTTATGAAAAAAAGAAGTAGTGTTCTGTGTGCATCGGTGAAGAGGAACATCAATTTCCTGTTCAGAAACAGAAATGAAAAAGAGAGAAGTGCAACAAACAATTAGTTTCAAAATAGCTGACATGGGTTTCCTTTTTTGTTCTTCTGTCACAGATAAGGTACAGTGTGTGACAAGAAAGCCAGTTCACCGTTGGGGCCTCCGATAGCGTAGCAGTCTAATGCGCTCGTTTACGAGTGTGAGCTGCCTATCACGTCACGGTTCAAAACCAGTCCGGCCCTGATTGGGGAGGCGTTTGGCTGTCCGCCCCAGGGGGAGGGGGAAGGGTCATTGAACTCAATGGATAAGGAAGTAAGATGACAAAGAAGAAGAAGAGGAAGATGAAGAAGAAGATACCTTGGTTTGTCATTTGTTGAGAAGTAAGTGCTTCGTGCGCTCAGTCAATCCCACAGTCACTACGTGAAATTGACGCAAAGTAAAAGTAAAAATATGTCATGGCCTCTCGAGTGGTGTAACGGCAAGAGCTCTCCGATTGGGACGCGAGTTGCCCACTGCAGCCGCCAATTGCCGCTAGGGGGTGGCAACTGGCTGTCCGCCCCACGGGGAGGGGGGAGGGAGAGCTCATCAAGGAGCGGTAAGACAACCTGGTAAACACAGTTGGGCGAGTCCAGTCTCGAAGGAAGCGGATCATTGCTTCGAGGTATCAGCTTGTCCCATGGGGGCGGGCGGCGAGTGGGTGGGGAAGAGTAAATCGAAAGAAATAGAGGGAATTGGCCACTATATTGGAAGAAGAAATCAGAAACAAATCTTTTTTTTGTTTTTGTTAAAATATGTAATCTAAGGGGGTGGCGGATAGTGTAGCGGTCTAACGCACCACGCTCGGGGGCGGCATTTGGCTGTCCGCCCCAGGGGGAGGGGGGGGGAGGGTGAGCCGGCTCGGGTCCGCCATGAAGCACGGAAAAGGAGTCTCCAGAACGAGGGTGGGTGAAAGGTCACGGTGGTCGCTGCCCACAGAGAATTAGCTCCACTTGGTGGACCCGTGTGGGGAGGGTTAATCGAAATAAATAGAGGGAAAAATTCAGGGAAAAATCTGAAACAAACATTTTTTTTTTTTTTTTTTACTATTGGGTCCCTGGGGTGGCGCAACCGCTAAAAGCACTTGCCCGGAGTGCAGGTTGCCCACTGCGGCCGGGGGTTTGATCCCCGGCTGCGCCAGCCCTGCTCTGGCTGGGAGTCCCGTTCGGGGACGGCGATTGGCTGTCCGCCCCAGGAGGAGGGCGGAGGGAAAGCCAGCACGAGGTGGCAACGAGCACAGAAAGCTTCCCTGTGGGAAAAAAACAAGGAAGCGGTTGCAAGAGGATGATTGAAGAAATTTAGAGCACAATTAGTCACCAAATTGGGAGAAAAAAGGGGGAAAGAATCTGAAATAAGTTTATTAAAATAAAAGGTTTTTTTAAAATAAATATGACGACTATTAATTTGTTTCAAACCTGCACACGAGTGTATCTTGATAAAGAGTACAGTGGAAATGAGGCAGATTCTTTTATCCAAAGAGACTTACCAGAGTGCATTAATATGTCTAGAGATCATCACTAGAGCTATCGAAAGTGAGTTACAGTCTAATCATTGACATTGCCAACATTCATGCTGCAAAACCCGTTATACAAAAGGGAAGAGAAATGTTATTTTTTATAAATGGAGGTGAAGTCTGAACAGGTGAGTTTTCAGTCTCTTTTCGGAAGGTAGCTGGAGATTCTGCCGTCCTGACCGAGCGGGGGACCATAAGATAAGGCGGGACCATGAGGAGTGGCGGAGACACGGGACAGCCAGCTGGCCAGGGGAGGCCGAGATCGGAGAGATCTGGAAGGGGTGTAGGGCGTGACCAGTGACTGAAGGTAGGAGGGGACAGTGCCCCTCATGGCCCGGTAAACACCAGCACCCGACACTGCAGATACCAACCCAGAGAGAATGGAGAAAACGACAGGGTGTGTACCAGGACCAGTGCTGTCAACACCATTGCTAGAATGGTCCCTGTGTAACTTTAACATCCATCCATCCATCCATTATCTAAGCCGCTTATTCCTGGTCAGGGTCGCGGGGGCTGGAGCCATCCCAGCATGCGTTCGGGCGAGAGGCAGGAATACACCCTGGACAGGTCGCCAATCCATCACAGGGCACACACACCATTCACTCACACACTCATACCTACGGGCAATTTAGACTCTCCAATTAGCCTAACGTGCATGTCTTTGGACTGTGGGAAGAAACCGAGTACCCGGAGGAAACCCACGCGGACACGGGAGAACATGCAAACTCCGCACAGAAAGGCCCCCGGCCTGGATTCGAACCAGAGACCTTCTTGCTGTGAGGCGACAGCGCTATCCACTGCACCACCGTGCCGCCAACTTTAACATCGAATTGTACTTTTGTGGTGCTGATATCAATGTAAAGCTTCTGCTAATTAAACACTATTCGGAAATAGGCTATTGCTTCAAAGGTAATGCTGTGAAAAGGACAGCGCGTTCATCTTTAAAATCCCTCGTGACACAGTTCCCAAGACCTCCTGCTGTCACTGCTCCACAGAAACAATTAAAACTGAGCTGACAAAACCGTGTTTTATACATTAACGTGCATATAACGCTGCGCATACGTTTCCAAAACTGCTCCAATCTGAATGCTGATACACACACTAAGGACATTTGGGAAACGCTGTTGTCTTCTGAGAAAGTCATGTGACCAGATTGGGTAATCCGACTGCAGATTCACATGTTGACCTGAATGATTCCTGACTGTTATCCCTCTCCTGATTGGCTGGCGACGGATAGGATTCCAGCACTGGGGGGGGGGGGACATGATTTTATCCTTTTTGAAAGCTGTGGGAACACCACATTATATAAACTAGATAGATATTCTCATATTTCTGTTTCCTGAGTCTTAGAAAAGTAGGCAGTCTGGGAAAGCCTTCCGTTGTTCTCGCGCAGTGATCAAAATGCCACATTACCGCAGTTACACTGTTTTTCTCATTGAGAGCTGATGATAGTACAAAACTAAAAAAAACACACACCAAAAAAACATCTAGCAGCCCTTTTTTGGATTTCACCTTCTTGATTTTTTTGGATATATTTTTTTAATCCCTCCTCCAACCCGAACCCACTGCCGCGCAAATAATATATCAAAATATATGCCATTTAGCAGACGTTTTTATCCAAAGCCACTTACATGCACTTACACTTAGTGAATGCATACATTTTCCAGTATATGTGGTCCCAATGGGAATTGAGCCCACAACCTAAGCGTTGTCAACGCCATGCTCTACATACTAAGCCACACAGAACCTTTAATTGAATCTTCAATTTAACTGAAATGAATCGTATTTATATCGCGCGCGGGGTTAAGTCTCTCGTTTGACTCCATCCCTCGTTCGGACCGGATACTTTGCGTCACACAATGGCTCACCGGGCACACTTCCTGCCCACCTGGCCGTTCGGACACGGACAGGAACAATGACACCACATCCACCACATTTATAGAGCTCTGTTCCGCCGCTGAGCGCCGTAGGCTACTGCCTGTCATTTCTGCCCCGTGTAGAGGGCTACCCCGGGGGAGAGAAAAATAAATAAATACCCTCTCCCTGAGCCCTGTGGGAGGAGGTGGAGGAGTGTGTGTGTGGGGGGGGGGAGATTTTGAAAGAGGAAATTATGAAGACAGAGGCTGTCCGGTTTGGCGACGGTTACATTATTTTTTTTCTCCTTCTGCCATTTGTATGCACATGGACGTGTATTGTGAAATATTTCCACTCTTGAGAGACACACGTGAAATCTGAATGGCCCCTTGGGTTACACCTTTGAGCGCCGCTGTAAACGCTTAAAGGCGCACATCGCGATAATCCCTGGGCATTGAATCTTAAACCACTGTGTCATAGGCTGTGTTCGAAACCGTTCCCTATTCCCTAAATAGTGCTCTATATAGTTTGTTGAACAAATTGGCGAACACACTATATAGTGCACTATTTAGGGAATAGGGAACGGTTTCGAACACAGCCATAGTATCACAATTATTCAGTAGTAGTATTTGTAGTAGTAGTAGTAGTAGGTATTGTACTTCTTCAAATGAATTACAAATAACATTTATTTTAAAAATAAATACATCGATATTAATAATGCTAATACTAGTGGTAGTATCATTGTAATTTACTTAACAAATATTGAATTGCCATAAAAAAGTCTAACGTAAATTATCACATGGTAATGGACAGTTGATGCAAAACTTCTGTATCGTTCTAATTTTGCAGTTAATGGTAGGCTACTTAAAAAAATTGTACAGCTATAAAGTGTTGTGCCGAATGGAACGACTAGCTGCCCTGACGATAATTGTAACATTTGTGCATTTCTGCCCCAAAAAGTTTGGAACGTAACACACCCCTTGTGTTAAGATTCAAAACGTGTAGCTGCCTGTTCCAGATTCCTTAATGCACGCTCTCCTGACAGCGCGGATCCACAGAGGGCTCGCGACTGTGCACGTAGCAATGGTAACGAACAAAAACAAAATCAGAAGCAATAATAAGTCAAACCAAAAAAACAACACACACACAGAGGGATAGAAAGAAACCTTTACCTGTTGATCTTCAGAGCAAACGCTCTCCTCTCCGCCGCCGGGAGAGTAGCCATGGGAAGTTTATTCCAGTTTCACGGCGTGCAGCGGCGACCGTATCCACGAAGTGTGGCGACTTGTGCTCTCGCTCGAGAGCAGCAGATGTCAGCGCGAGCCTCATCCCCACTGGTGGCAGCGGTTTTCTGGGTGGAAACTTCCGCATTTTCACCTCCCCAAACAGAAGGCTACAGGGAGGGGGATCACGCGTGCACACGCTTTTCTGCAACATAAGCCCTTGAGCGTTGCTTAATAAGCATTCTGCGTTGAGCTGTGTCTGCGTGAGCACTTGTTTGTGAAGATCTGCGTTTGCAGGCGCGGAATGCGCACGTTGTCTGTGTGTGGCGTCAAATACACTTCAAATTACTGCGACAATACGTTAGAGTAATAGCCTTGACTGGTAAATCCTGCAAATTGTCGCTTAGTAACTTTCACGTGCAGCCAAAGTTATTTATTTCTTAATTCGCATAGGCCTATTTATTGATCTACTCGTTGGTCGTCCCTTTGTTTACATGGATATAATATGCTATTTGTGTTTGATGACAACCTTCAAGTTGCTTGTTTTATAAACTTAACTACGCGACGTAACATTTTACCCAAAGTAAAGAGACGATGTTGACAACAAAGAATTCATCCGTTCTTTTTTAACTGGCTGGCGATATGGAATCGAGTCACGAAAAACAGCAGTTCGAACAGCGAGAAACCGAATGCTAAAGTAAAGCTCTTATGTGCTTAGTGGAATCGCTAAAAATAGGAGCTTGACATAAAACTGAATCTGGCAGCACTGAACATCCCGCTATAATCCACACCGAACCGGATCCTGTTACCAACTCAAAGAATACAAATCTATGAACCTATAGCGAAATATTGTCAACTGCCTGCCGCTACAGTATTGGCAGTTAACGTAGTATGTTCTGGCCGACGTAGCCTAGACAATTATGCAGGGTATCTTGCGAGATGAGATAATTGTGCCAGGGCATGGTTTTACAGGGTTTATAACCTCTTTGATCAGGTGAAGTATATTAAAGACATCGAAAGCCTCACATAAATGTAAACGCAATGCATTATTACTATTGTTATTATTAATAAAAATAATAATGAACATAGTCATCATCATAGTTTTCCAAAACACAATTTCACTAAATCATCATGTTTTTTTGTGTTTTTATACTAAACCTGCATTTCAGCTACAATGCTAATACAGAACCGCGCGCCGAGTGTATGCGTAAGAAAACCAGTTGTTTTCTTACGCATTCTTTCTTTCTCTAAAACATCTGGTTTCATCTGTTCATCTTTGCGACCTGCGTTGAAACAGTGTTTCTTGAGAGTGGGAGTGGATTTCTTTTTAACTGTTAGCTGTTCTTGCGCAGCTCTCTTGGGGGACTTTTTAAGTAGTATGGGTAAATTCGAGACCTTTTAAATAAGAGTAAACACAACATTCAATTTTAAAATCGTCATAGGGAGTATGTTTATGATTTATGATTTGGGCAATTCGGCTACTGTAAGTTTCTGGAGGGTAGGGAGACGAAAATAGAGCTCTGGCGCCCTCTGTTGTCAGATTTTTTGTATGCACAAATGAATGAATAATTTCAACCTTAGTTATCATGCTATCTTGATGGTTGCTTTGCAGGCTTCCATTCATTTACAGGTTAAAAATGTAAACATATTTTAAGTGAAAAGAACGTTTAAAATGTCATTTAAAAAAATCGGCGTTTGACAGAGGACTTTTTTCCGAAAGAGGAATCCATGTATCATCATCCGGGAGGGGAACGTTTTTACAGAGACACAGGAAGTACGATATGGTCCTACAGCCATAGATATAAATACGTAGATACGCATTGGCTGCTGTTGTGTGTTGCAGCGACACGTCTGCACGGCCGCCGTATTGGCGCGGGCAAGATCCGCGTCTAAACAAACGCATGTGTATTGAGAGATGCAGACTTCCCCTTATAAACTCTACTGTACTTGCTTAATTCTCAACCCATTTTCGTGAAATGTGTCTTGTTAACGTGACAGATTTCTGCTTAACATGCAGGTTACTTCACTTCCAAATTTCACAACTGTTGAGTTTCCTCAACCATTTTCCGCATAACCTGGCTGTGAACAGGATAGGAAGAGGAATTAGCCTATGCAAACTTTAACACAAATGTTTATTTGTATTTAGAAATGGTTGTGTGAACAGGATAGGAAGAGGAATTAGCCTATGCAAACTTTAACACAAATGTTTATTTGTATTTAGAAACTTAGAAATGGTTGTGTGACCAGTTTTGGTGACATGCCAAAATTGGCATGATTCCTTATAACATGCCAAACTAACATAACGACGGTCGTTAGCTTACGTCTTTAGCAAGGTTTGACAGCTGAGCTAAGTAGCCAGCTGCCAACAGCTGTCTTTTGTTGGCTAGCTAACGCTAAATAATTTAGCCAATGCCAGGTACTGTAACGTTTAACAGTAGGCTACGTAAAGGAAATGCGGCCAGATTAAACATTATGTTTGTATATCGATTAAGCCAGCATTATAGTCATATGCCCATTATCTTATTGAGAAATGTATATAAATTGGCTATAACTAGCAAACTGTGGGTTTGAATAACGTAGCCTAGCTAGCTAACCTTTGCTAACTTACCTCAGAATCAGGTAACGCAACTCACAGATTTACTGAATTTGGCGAACGGCGTCGACCAAAAACTCGCAGTATAGATGATCAATTTAATTTCACAAATTGGACATTTCTTTTTTTTTTGTTAACTATTTAGAAGAAACCTACCCACCCAACTAAAACGCCTTTCTTCTCAGAATGAGAATGAAAGACTCTCGAGCACTTTCTGGTGAGCTTCAAAATATCCTTGCGCTTGTCCACTGAACTGGATATCAGCTCCTCTCAATGCCAACTGCCACTGATGAGTAATTCACGGACCGTAGATACTGTAACGATGGGCAGCTAGCCTAGCCACAGAAATGCGAACTGTCCTCCATTGTACTTCGTGTGTAGCATGCTAGGTTGCTAACAGTAGTCTACGAAGCTGTAACATGCCCCAGAGGCCCTTGCATCCAGCTAGGTGTAAGATTGTTAGCTAGTTATGTTTACAATGGTGTAAATGTTCTAATGTGAGGAACCACATGTGATTGGAATGAAAGCTCTTTTTCTCCTGTTGCGAATGATGTTTGGATGTGTATATGTGACGACCAACAGTCATTGTGTGTGTATGCGTTGAGAATGGCCCCCATGTGTTTCTGATGCAGTAGGTGTATTTCTCCTGTGCTACACACTTTATTTTAAGAAAGTAGTACTGAAATGGAAAAGCCAAGTCGCAAGCAAACGTCCAAAGATGTCGGTCATTCAGCGGTCAGGTAGCGGCAGAATGATTCAGCAACTATTTTGCCTTGATTCAAAGTAGCCTGCATTTGCAAAACAATTTCCTAGTTGATAAACCGAACTTAAGAAATGGAATGGAAAGCGGCCGAATGCATTGCGGCATGTTGTGACGTCACAGCGGCATGTTGTGACGTCACAGCGGCACAGCACTGGCGGGACGCATATATACTCAGAGGAATAAACAGTTATTTGTCGCACGAGCTCTTTAACACGAGCAAATACGAAAAAATGAATACCATTTGGCGTTTGTTTCTTTTCTTATTGGCGTGGCTGGCGGCCCTGCCGCCGGTTAAGGACCAGCAATGTTACGGTAAGCCTTATCAGCCGGATGAAGTGTCGATGTGTTCAGGTAGAAGATAGCCAGCAAACTTTCTTGCGAACAACGTAGCAGGAGTTAAGAAGTGGTGTGGGGCAGCAGCTAGGAGGCCCAATCCGATGACTCCTTCGTAAAACTCAGTTCAATTTAAAAGCTGACTAATGACTGCTTGATCTGAACCGGTCTTTGCCGCCAGTTGCAAGCAAACGTCAAAAGATGTCGGTCATTCTGCGGTCAGGTAGTGGCAGGACGATTCAGCAACTATTTTGCCTTGATTCAAAGTAGCCTGCATTTGCAAAACAATTTCCTAGTTGATAAACCGAACTTAAGAAATTGAATGGAAGGCGGCCGAATGCATTGCGGCATGTTGGGACGTCACAGCGGCATGTTGTGACGTCACAGCGGCACAGCACTGGCGGGACGCATATATACTCAGAGGAATAAACAGTTAGTTGTCGTACGAGCTCTTTAACACGAGCAAATACGCGAAAAAATGAATACCATTTGGCGTTTGTTTCTTTTCTTATTGGCGTGGCTGGCGGCCCTGCCGCCGGTTAAGGACCAGCAATGTTACGGTAAGCCTTATCAGCCGGATGAAGTGTCGATGTGTTCAGGTAGAAGATAGCCAGCAACCTTTCTTGCGAACAACGTAGCAGGAGTTCAGAAGTGGTGTGGGGCAGCAGCTAGGAGGCCCAATCCGATGACTCCTTAGTAAAACTCAGTTCAATTTAAAAGCTGATTAATGACTGCTTGATCTGAACCGGTCTTTGCCGCCAGTTGCAAGCAAACGTCAAAAGATGTCGGTCATTCTGCGGTCAGGTGGCAGGACGATTCAGCAACTATTTTGCCAGACCGCCCCCTAGCGGACAGCTGTATGCTTGCAGGCAGCGCCAAGCCATTTAAATATTTAATTCTCAAGGTACTGATATCAGGAATTAGACCTCCTGGTGTGAGAAACTCAATTCCTGATGTCACGAATCGCAATTCCTGAAATGAAAAATGATAATATTTGATATGTGGAATTGGAGTTTGTGATGTCAGGATGTACCTGAAGTGCAATTAGCGGAGAGTAACCTAACCGCGTCCTCTCCTTTCCGCAGTACCGGTGTGTGGATTATATGGCCCAGAGACCACCTCTGACTGTCCCTTCCTCGCCTTTGACATCTTATCAGGAAGCTGGAATGCATCCTGGGCCAAACATGTAAGTATGCATTCAAGCTGATAATAATTAATTACCAACAATAGCCAAATTACAAACAAAAACCTGTTAGTAAGTGTACTGTGTGTATTAGTGGTGGTTGAATGAGGTATGACACTAAAAATGAGTGGAGCTACCAGTAACTCACTGATTTTAACCAATCATTGTGTTTTGTTGTGAAGATCAAAACCTTTTGGTTGGTTCAAATATGTAATTGATTTACAGCTAATTGTAGCTCCACCCATCTTTGGTGTTGTGATACCTCATTATGTATCACTGTTCTTACTGCATCACTAGTATGTGTGTGTATATAAATATATATATTATATTTATGCATATCGTTCTTTTAAACACATTTTTAATTGTTCCTAGGCCTCGGAGAGACCGACAAAAATATGTTCCCCTGAACAGTTAGACTCCTTTTTTAGGACTTTTCCCATCTTGGAAACTCCCATGAAACAGCTGGGTGTGAACACAATGAAAGGTGAACTCTTCACCCCTTAATTAATATTCAGTGGTGGGGTGCGTAATACAGGCTGATGGGTTGACCAGACCTGGTTCAAATAGATATTTGAAATACTTCAAAATCGAATTCTTTAGATGTTGGTAAAAATGTAACACACTGCTGCAGATCCCTGAACTTTTGGTGAAAATAGATATTTAATTAAAAATTGTCAGTTATCTGCAGGCATTGACCATTCTTTAGGGGTAAAGTATTTAAAATATTATTTTAAAAATAAATATTAAATATAATTTTAAAATAAATATAATAAAAATAATTATTTGACCCAGATCTGGTGTCTTGCTTGTATTACATAAATGCAACTTCCCGAACACTGCAGGTAATTGTAAATGTCATTGATTCAGCTCAGCTGTTGATCGCTAGGCCTAATTGTGGGCTTCAGATCCAGGGTCTGAGGTCTAAAATGTGAAACTTCTTGTTTGAAAGCAGAGGGGGATTCCATGGACGTTAACAGAGTACTCCTTCAGCTAAAGCACCATTGCCATGATTGTGCTAACTGGGTAAGTCCGTTATATTGTACAATGTGCATTTTATTTCTTGAATGTTCTTGAAAATAGTTTATAAATATGCATTTATCTAAGAAATGATCTTATGGCTGTGTTTAGTCGTGTTTTCTGGTTTTCTTTGGCTACAGTGTACTACTTCTGCTATAAGAAATGGGTACACTTTAGCCAAAAGGAATTGCTGTTTTGTCAATTTGGTGAATTGTATTATACATTTTCACTTAGTGTGTTAAATATTTGTGATTGATTGAGCATATATGAAATACTAACCCTTTAGACACCAGTACAATATTTGAGGATTACCGACAATTTTAAAAGAAACGTCCATTTTCATCCACAAAATTCCGCTTTCATAGGAATGTACGTTTTGATGAGCAACATTGAAGTTGTGTTGAAAATCCTCAAGGATCTAATGGAGTTGTTTTCAAATTTTACCAGCATCTTAAGAGTTAAAGTACTTCAAATACACATTTGACCCAGGTGTGGCCCAGGTTTGGTATTGAGATGGGCTCTGATTGGCCCAGTGTGGCTCCAGAGCAGGGGTTTTGACACAGACTTTGCTTCAGGTCATCACATTCGTCCCGGAGGAATGGCGCCCAAGCCCCCACTTGCTGTTTTGGTTTGCGGTGGTCACCATCTTCATCATGATGGGCCTGGGTGTGACTGCCCTCTTCTGGTGGCTCAGAGGAAAAGTCTGCTCAAAACCAGGAGAGACTGGAGGCTGAAAACAAGATGCAGGAGCTGGAAGGTCAGCTGCACAGAGTTGCTCTTATTATCCAGTAATTGCTTGTGATCGGAGAGTGAGGGGTCATGAAACCAAAAACAGACAGAGCTACCATATGCTATTAGTGATCCATTGATTTGAACCAATCATTGTCTTTTGCTGTGGAAAGGAAAGCATTTCTTGATTGGCTCAAATAAGTCAGTGATTGACAGCTCACTGTAGCCCCGCCCCCATATGAAACGTTGCTCTCTTTCACTACTAACTGCCACATTCCCACTTCACCTGAGTCACCACTGCTTTGTGCTCCAGAGAAAATCAGGATTATGGAGAGCGAGAAAGGCAGTGTGGAGCTACAAGCAGAAACCCTGCAGCAGAGGATGGAAGCCCAGCTCACTCTACAGCAGTAAGCTTTCGCTGAAACTCAGCTCACTGACTGATAAAAATCCCCATAGAACATTATGATGGCCATTTTTGAATTCATGAATTAAAGTAGCAGCTAATTTCCTAGATTGACTGAAATTAATGGAATAATTTAAGAACAGAGCAGATTTGGACACGTATTCCATGGGCCAGAGCCACCCGTTTTGCATACAATTGGTTGAAAATAAACAACATCATGTTCTATTGCTCATAGACCTTCCTAATATATTATGCGTGTTTCAGGACTCTGGACTCTGAAAACAATGACAGAGAGTCCAAAGTGAAGGAGGTGATCAGATCTCAGACACAGGAGATGCAGGAGCTGAAACAGGAGCTCGAGCAAACCGAGAGCCTCTTTAAGACTGAGGTGAGCGAATCAACCCAGGATTACAATACAGACCTATTATGACCATTATCACAATACATACTCATAATCATAATCATTACCTACAAAAAAACTATCAATTTTGGGGTCTTTTTTTGTGTGGGGGGGTTCGTCACCCAGATCTATGTACTGTTAATGTCTCAGCGGCAAATAAAACTAGCTCAAAACCCCATGCATCAAATCCTTATGTTGTGCTGGTGAGTAAAAACCAACAAAACACAAAATTAATAAAAATGACTTTTTGTTCAGTCCCATTAGTTTTTTTTTTCTTACCAGAGCGACGTATGTAGCACACTCACGTTACAAGTGTCACATTTGTCCAGCTGCGATTCTTATAGCTGTCTGTAGCTGTAAACATTCTCCTTATTATGTTTTATTTATTTGTGTGGTGCCCCAAATGTTTTTGATTATTGAGTAAAAGGTTCTGATTGGTTGTTCTAACTGTTACTCCCCCCCCCTAGATGATGTTTCACGCGCAGCAGATGCAGGAGATTTTGGTAAGGACACAATCACGACATAACTCAAAGCATGGCATTTTGTGATTGGATGTTTTTGGACCGAATGCTCATTGGCTCTTCTCTGTTGTCTTCAGATGGACGTCCGTGTAGTGGAGAGAACCTGGAAGTTGAGAGGGGAGTCTGAAATCCTTCGGAAGAAGTGAGTTTTGTTTGGGGAGGGGCCTGAGTTGGTTAAAGACTTGATCGCCATTTTCCTGAGGTAGTGAAGGTATAGTCAGTGGGTTTGGGATACAGAATCGCTCACTGCTGTGAGGAAATGTTGTGCGCAACACCAGTAATGCATAGGGGCACACAAAGCTAGGATAGGGCACACAAAACTGCATTTTCACACTTGCATACTAGTATACTAGTAACGGCATACTCCAACTGCAAATGGTGTCGACTGTTGCAATCCAAGTAATCTGATCTTTGTCAATAGAAGGAGTGTTGTCCTCTCTGGACCAAATGGATGATGTTGTCAGGCAGGGTGCAAATTGGCCACTGTCTGAATGGAGGGTTTTTTATATGTCCGCAGCCTGATTGATGTCAGCGTTCGACTGGAAGAATTAAAGAGTCCCCTCTTCGTGACCTCTGTCAAGAAAGGTGAGCGCACCCATGCCCATCAAAGCTTTTACCCTTCCTGCCATGTTCACATGCTACCATAAATACTGTACACTCTGTGCTCCGGCCTCTGTCCGGTTGGTAGGAGTGTTCCTGTGAACGGTGCTAATAATTTAAAAAGGAGACAAAACATGGCTCCTCCTACAAGCAGATCTTCCTTATTAACATTGTCCAATGGAATTTAAATGATTAACATGATCCATCATCATCCATTGTCTCTGTCCTACCCAGCAAGATATTAATAACTGGGAATTTATTATAAAGACTGGTCATTTATTTGCTTTTATTTATATTCATGTGTTTTTGCCAGTGGTTTGATTGTCGCAGCTAGCAAACTAGTGATTGAAAGTGACTATAAATCAGTGCTGTGGTCCACTATTGATATGGTACTGTTGGTAGCTATCAATGGGTCAGCGAAATACATACAAAAACACATATAGGTATAAACATAAGGTTTGTAAAAAAAAAAACTATAACTATTACAGCAATTGGGATCTTTATTATTACTTGATGATGACTGATCTGATTTTCCTTAAGCCACGTTTTTACTTTTGAGATGAAATCACGAAAACGAATCCGTCTCTTAATATCCTGCCTGTCTGTGCCTCAGGAGAGGTCCTGTTGAAGAACAGGAAAACTCAGATAAAAGACAAGCTCAACTTAGAAATGAAGAACAGACGTGCACTGGGAGAAGTGCAGAACATGAGAGAGCAGTGGCAGCGGATGGAGCAGGCCCTTCAGCAGTAAGTCTCGAGCAGCAGGCTGGAGAAAGACGGGTTTGTGCACACGTGCCGTTGCCATGGCATTGAGACGGCTGCACCAATCAGGGGTCCAATATGGATTTTGTTCATATACAGCTATAGTCTATGTAGAAATTACAGGAAATGTGCAGAAAATAATTGGCAGCAATATATCTTTATTGTAGACAGGCCAGGCAGCAAACCATGTTGGATCAGCGTTTTTGATTGGTTCTATTGAGTATTGAAATTGTGAGGTGGAGGAAAAAACTGTTCTAACTAATGGCTGGAGCTGAGGTTTAAAAGCCATAGCTGTGAGAATGAGTTGTGCTGTGGTAGGCTGACGCGCTCTCCATGCTCTCTGTGTCGTAGGAAGGCTGCTGAAGTGGAGTCTGAGCGTCGGGACAAAGAGATGGAGGTGAAGACGTTGCTCAGGTCCCACAAACTGAAGGTCCACAAGATTGAGGAGAAGCACCTGCAAACAGAGATCTCCTACAAGGCCGAGGTGAGCAACCACACCTGCACCAGAGCCACACCTGTACCACACCTGTACAGAGCCACACCTCACAAGAGTCACGCCTCTCCAGTTTTAATAGGTAGTTTGTAGTGAGCTATCCAAAAGATAATGGGGTCTTTTCGTTGAATACATTTCTAAACAGCACTCTATTTCCACAATCTTAACATTTGCACAGAATGCAGAATTTGTACTAATCCTTTCTTCACTAGATGATTTTGAGCTCTTGCCATTTATTTAGTTTGTTGTTGTTTTGTTTGCCAGATGTGATGCTAAACTGTCCGTTGTCTCTCCACAGATTGAGTCTCTTAAAAAGCAGTCACAGGAGATTTGGGTAAGGACCAAATGGAGTCGTTTTGGGAGTCGATGTCTTTGTGTGGCTCAGTAGATAAAGCATGGTGTTGGCAACGCTTAGGTTGTGGGTTCAATTCCCACTGGGACCACATATACAAAACAATTTATGCATTCACTACTGTAAGTTGCTTTGGATAAAATCGTCTGCTAAATGCCATACTATACTACTGCTGTACCATATTTGTCCAGGACAGAATGTTTATTCCTCTGCCTTTCCCTCCAAAGGATACCTCTGAGTGTGAGCTGACAGCCTGCAAAAAAAAAAATAAACGCTCTCCGCAAGCAGTGAGTTCAGTTGCTATCCAAAAACTGCTATTATGGGTTATAACCGTGGCCAAGGGCCCAGCATTGGTTATGAAATGCCTTTTAAATGGCTATTAAATTATGATTAGTTACTAATCATTAGTAAAGAAGGCGATTGGCTGATGAGCTGATTGGCTGATGTTTTCGGCAGTGATGATGATTGGATGTCATCTGAATGGTGTGATTTGACCCTTTCTTCACAGGCTGGATGATGTCAGTGCTGAACCCCAGTTGGCGCCGTTCGGATCCACTCCTGGCCGTTCCCACCAACAGACAACCCACAATGAGACCTGTGAGCCAGACCTGGGTCGAGCACTTTAACCCTTTAGACACCAGTATAATTTCTGCAGATTACTGACCGTTTTTAAAAGAAACTGGGCTCCAATTGGAAGCGGTCAACTCAACCATTGACCTATATCATACCACTAGCTAAAAGCTGCTAGAACCAATCAGATTGCAGGAAACCAATCTCAGAAATGGTAACATTGTATTCCAGACACACTAGAGGGACGGGTTGAGGTCTAGTGTTTGACTAGTGTCTTAACTGTTAGGCCTGGTACATATGATCATGTTAAACTCAATTAGTGATCATTTTATACTTGCGTAATAGTGGATTGCATTTATATAGCACTTTACTTGATCTCAAAGTGCTTTACAGTGAAGGGGGGAAGCTCCTCTCAACCACCACCAATATGTAGCACCCAACTGGGTGATGCGCGATGGCCATTTTGAGCCAGAATGCTCACCACATATCGGCTGAGGTGGAGAGGGGGGGAATTAATGAGCCAATTAAACAGTGATCTTTATCTGTTTTTTTCCTGTAGATGTTGTTGCCACACAGACTGATTTCTCTGGCTCTTCCGATGAGTCGGTAAGTTAATAGGTTGACCAAAAAATCTATGACCAAAAGTGTGCAGATCAAGCGGCGTGACAAAAGATTTGACAAATATTCATTCATACCTGTTGTAATCGTTCGATTTGTGGTGGTTTTTATCGAGCTCGGCCATGTTTTAATATCAGCCACTGGCTCATTTTCATTTTGATGCTGAATATCTGCTGAGTGCAACATCTTCAGTTCTTAGCTCAAGATACGGGCAGATTCAGAGTCAGTGGAGTTTCAAAAGTGCTAATTCACCGATGTGTTTCCTAACACAGCCACAGGTTGAGAGAGAAAAACAGGTTTACCTGAAGAGACTGTGGGCAGAGCAGCAGAAGACTCTGGACCTGGAAGGTATGGAGCTCAGAGAGCGTTTCTCACCACCCACATTGTTTCGTCCGTCCCCCTCCCCTCACCCCCCCGTATCTGAGCTGTGGACCCGCTTTGTGTCTCAGGAAAAATGGAAGCGCTGAAGCAGGACAGAGATGCTCTGGACGACCAAAACTGCGATCTGGAGCAGCATACCTCAGCCCTCCAGGGCAGGGTGCGCAACATGACTGACCTTTGCCAGCAGAAAGAGCAGACGCTTCAGTAGTAAGTCACCAGCACTCGACTGCATCCAGGGAAGATGGGATCTGGTGGCTTTGCAATGAGACGGGTGCAGGAATCAAGCGTTGATATTACACTCTTAATATTAACGTAGTTTTCATTCCACAAACATCTACAATGTAAATTACAAATGACAGCAAACTTTAGCCTGAGAGCCAGAGCCATGTCGCGTTAGCATTGCTAAGTACATACTGTGTGGAGTTGTGTGTGTGTATGTGTGTGGAGTTGTTAGTGTGCATGTGTGTGCAGTTGTGTGTGTGAGAGAGTGTGTGTATGTGTGTGTGGATTTGTGTGTATGTGTGTGGTCACAGAGTGCTGGGTTTGTCTCCACAGCTTCCTCAACAAGACCCTCTCCACCTTTGGAATGCGGATGCACCGAATGGCTGTCCAGGAGCCCCGCCTCTCCCCAGTGACAGAGACCACGGGCTCGTGGTCAGAGGAGCATCTCTAGTGGTGGAATATACCCCCCCTCCAGTGACAGAGACCACGGGCTCGTGGTCAGAGGAGGATCTCTTGGTGGAGTATACCCCCCAGCTCCCTCTTTTTTCCCATCCCCTCCCCTCCATTTCTCATTCCCATTTCCATTTAATTCTCCCATTGTGGCATTGGGGTTTATTTGGATTTATATCAAAGGGATTACTTTAGTTGAGCCTCTCCGGTCTTCAGTTCATCAGATTTGCTCTTAAAGTCCGACTTTTGTTGCCATTTATGGGACAGAGAGGGAATTTTCCACCTTTTTTTCTTTTTGTGAAGCAAATTGATTCAGCTCAGTGATCTAATCTGGCAAACCAATCTGACAGTCAGACAATCAGATAGAACACCATCAGCTGACCTGAGGGTTTTGGGTGGTTTTTCGCCCTCTCAAGAGCAAATCTTAGATTGGAGGAGAAAAGTACTAATAACGTCCTGTCGCGCCAATCTCCGTCTGCCCTTACGTACAGGATTTTGACAGTGTTGTAATCGTACTTTTGATCCTGCCCTATTGGCTTAGTAGCTGCAGTATTAAATAAACATGACATTCCCTTTGATTTCATTACTTTTTTTTCCGCACGCGTTCGTCTGAACACATTTCCGCTTTCAATAAAAGTTCTTAAACTTAAATCCTGAGTATGTGTTGGCTGTGTTTGTGTGTGGGGAGATGCATTTTGTGGTACTGTGGTAATTTGTTTGCACCATTCACATGCTACAGAGATAAGTCTCAGATAAGGTCAGTACAAGTACTGCTATTTCACACTAACTCAAATAACTAAATATAGAAATGTAATTTACATTACATTACAGGCATTTGGCAGACGCTCTTATCCAGAGCGACGTACAGCAAAGTGTTAACCGTAGTCAAGAACAGTTTAGCTGAAACAAATAACAAATTAAACAAATAAATATAAACATTTTTGTCTGTGTTAACATCCATACTCTACCGTGGTAACCGTTGGTGTGTGGAGATGGGTTCCCCTTCCAGCCCACTGAGTGCGTGCATCAGATCTCAAGGAGCAAACATTCCACCACTTTGTGTTATACTTTAATCCCGTACTACTAATGCCTGGGATCCCACTGTCAGATGCGCTTGCATGAAAGATGGGAACTTATTATGGGATGGTTGTTCTTAACTGCATACACAACAGTTATGCGCCATTTAGCAGACGGGTTTATTCAAAATAGTGACTTACAGTAGTGAACATATACATTTTTCAGTACATGGGGTCCCAATGGGAATGGAACCCACAACCTAAACATTGACAGCACCATGCTCTACCTACTGAGCCACAGAGTTACTGCACACAGGAAGTGTGTGAAGTGCACAAATCCAAATGCAATTCAAATTCACCTTGAATTTTACATTGTCATTTAGCAGATTGTTCAGAGTGACTTACAAAGTACATACAAATAAGGGTAGATGACGAGATATTGGTTTCACAATCGATAGTACATGGCATTGCGCAACTTACGACATATTGTTAAGTGCCATACTAGGCACAAGAGGGAGATTGAGGATATAGTGCTTAAGTAGCATAAGAGATTTGAGAATACAGTGCTAAATGTATCATAGTTACCACCAAGGATATTCAACCAGGAATAAGCGCTCAGGAATGTGGACAGTGACTCGGCTGACTAGAACACACCAGCAGAGAGACCACGCAGCTGTGTGTAGCTGAAGATTCTCCAGTTAGGAGCCGTTTCACCCATGTGGCCCCTGCTGCTTTCCTTTGTGTCTGTCACACGCCACGTGACAAATCCCTGGATCTGAGCCGAGCAGCAGATGGTAAGAACTGGCAGAGGAGTGGGGTTTGCCATTCTCCAGACCGGATCTTTATTTCAATCTCTCTCCCAGACCCAGGAGAGAGAAACAGCAGGAGAGCAGGTTAAATAAAACAAACACAAAACCGCGAAGTCTTCACCCTACTTGCCGTGAAGCTTTCGGGCAAAAACAATTAACTAAAATAACAAACTAAAATAAACACTCAATTAAAGCCCGCCTCCTCCGAGGTGAGGAATCCCCTTCCGGGGAACACACAACAAACAGACAGTCAGCGGCTTTCCACGCCGCTTCCATGCATCCACAGGACACCGTGCCTCTTCAGTCCGGAGTTCCACTATGACCTCACCAGTGGTTAGGATACTAGACACATGATTGACAGCAGTATGGGTGTGATTATGATGCTGGACATGTGATTGACAGCAGTGTGGGTGTGGTTAAGATACTGGACATGTGATTGACAGCAGTGTGGGTGTGGTTAGGATACTGGACATGTGATTGAAAGCAGTGTGGGTGTGGTTAGGATACTGGACACGTGATTGACAGCAGCGTGGGTGTGGTTATGTACGTGTCATATCCTGGATAGGAGAGTTTCATGATACAGACCGGAAATGTAAGAATCCAGAATGGATGTGAAATGCAAGCCATGTCACCCTGATAAACATGAGCAAAAACAGGCTACGGATTTCTGTGGCTCCCCCTCTCTCCAGTGCCTGTATCCGCCAGATGATTTATGCCGCAGGTGGCTGTCAGAGATGCGTCAGAGGAAGAAGCTGGTCCAGAGGCAGGGCTGCATGGAGGAGAAACCTGACCTGCCAATCAGAGTCAGGTGACCTTTAGAGACACACCTGGGGGGATGTACTGTCGATGTACCCTTGAGCAAAGTACTTGACCTGAATTGCTTCAGTAAAATATCCAGCTGTATAAATTGATTGTATGTAACAAGGTGTAAGCTCTGTAAGGTGTAAGGAACCACTAACCCTCTTAAAAATATGAATGATTAAATTCACATTTTATTCCTGAATGTGTAATCAGAATGACAGTACTGTGTTGTTGGACTGGAGTTCATGACGTGCGCATGACCTCCCTGTGACCTCAGTGCCCCTCCCAGTCCCTCAGTGCCTATGGGGCTCTCCCCCACCTCAGTGCCACACACGCCCCTGAAGCTCTGCACCCCCTCATTCTGGTGCATTGTCCCAGCATTGTCACCTGGAATTACTGCTCCACAGCCAAGGTGGGTGTGTGTGTGTGTGTGTGTGTGTGTGTGTGTGTGTGTGTGTGCGTGTGTGTGTGTGTGCACGTGTGTGTGTGTGTGTGTGTGTGTGATGCATGTGTGTGTGTGTGTGCATGCGTGATGTGTGTGTGTGTGTGTGTGTAGGATGGAAGGAAAAACTACACCAAGAGAAGCCAAAAACTAATGCAGATACAGATGGCTGACCAATCTCCCTGAGGACACGCCCCATCCAGGGGAGGACACGCCCCTTCTGTTGGACACACCCCTTCTGTTGGACACGCCCTCCATATCACCCTGAGACGCCATACACGGGTCTTTGTCCCATCACGTACTGCAAGTTACACACGTGCACACACGCACAAACCATGTCCTGCAAGTGACACACTTGCCCATTAACACACAAGCAGTACCCTGCAAGTTACACATAAGCACACACGGACACAGTTATCTTAGAGCAGTGGTTTCCAACCCTCTCCTCTTCCTTTCTTCCCCTTGTTCTTTCCCTTCATTGCCTTGCACACCTTGAATCCTCTCCAGTAAGCCTGGATGACGATGGCGTTCTGGTCCCTGATCTTGTTTTAGAGCAATTGAGAATTAATATCATGCATTTACTTTGAATAATATTGATTAGAATAAGAGCCAGTGAGAAATAACTACTTCAAGATCGCAGTTTGTGTGCTGCTCTGAGGGAAGTCATCTTGCCAAAACGTCTGCTAATGCATTATTACTATTGTTATTATTATTATTAATAATAATAATAACAATACCAATACCAATAACAATAACAATAACAATAACAATAACAATAACAATAACAATAACAATAAATATAGTTATCATCATAATTTTCCTAAACATAATTTCACTAAATCATCTAGACCAACTGATGTTTTTATTTATTTACCAAACCTGCATTTCAGCTACAATGCTAAGCTACAGAACCGCGCGCCGAATGTATGTGAGTTGTTTTCTTACGCATTCTTTTCTTTCTCTTTCTCTATCTGGTTTCATCTGTTCATCTTTGCGACCTTGCGTTTCTCGAGAGTGGGAGTGTATTTATTTTTAACTGTTAGCTGTTCTTGCGAAGCTTTAGAGAGTAGACAGCTGTCGTGGGGGTCAATTCCAAACCTTTTAAAAAGAGAAAACACAACATTCAATTTTAAAATCGCCATAGAGTGTGTTTATGATTTGTGATTTGAGTAATTCGGCTACTGTAATTTTCTGGAGGGGAGGGAGCTCAAAGTAGAGCTCTGGCGCCCTCTGTTGTCTGATTTTTGCATACACACATACATGAATAATTTAAACCTTAGTTATCTCTAGGTAAGCTACCATTCATTTACAGGTTAAAATGTTAACATATTTAAATGAAAAGAACGTTCAAAATGTAATTTAAAAACGGTGCTTAACAGAGGACTGCTTTCCGAAAGAGGAATCCATGTATCATCATCCGGGAGGGGAACGTTTTTGCAGAGACACAGGAAGTACGATATGGTCCTACAGTAGTTCTGGGCGAGATCCACAGAATGGCAAATAATAACAATAATAATAGTAATAATAATAAAAAACACTGTAGTCAGCAAGTCGAGTAGTTCGCTAGCTAAGATATATATTAACGTTGTATTTTTGCGTCGTAATTTTTTTTTTTTTTAGACAAACGTCGGTGCGTCGACTGTAGTTCCCCGGGACAGCTAGCTGTCATTGACATCGAGGTGCGTATTCTTCTGTTGAATAACGTGAATAACGTTGAAAGGGGTTCATGCCAATTAGTGCACATTAATTGTTCAGAATATACGAGTCTGCAAGCAAGAACGATTGTTTGTCAACAACCCCAATTGCTTGTTTGTTATGCCTGGTACCATTATAGCTAACTAGCAATATTTGGAGCAGACAGAGTCGTTGTCAGACAAAGTCGTTGTCTAACAACTTGCTAAGAGCCTGTAACGTTTATATACATTTGGTCAGCTAACTTGGCTATCTAGTTAAACAGAGCTAGCCTAGGTTTGCAATACAACTATTTTATTTTGAAGCGGCAACGACATTTGGTGTAACGTAGATTACATAGCTAGCTTGGTATCGTTGTTTTTTGTATAAGTGAATCTCATTGGAATCGCCGGAGCTACTGTTGTCTAATTTTCCCAGCAAAGTTAGTTAACAAGGAAATACATAGTATTAGGTAATGTTCGGGTCAATTTGAATTATTTGGATGCCATAATATTTCATTATATAATATTTTAACGTTACTGGTTTCGCTGTGCCTGTTTTGGGCAGTCAAACCCCATGTCACCCCATGTCACTTAATTGATATTGTGTAAATCCATAGTACAAAGTGTTAACAGTGATACTATGTTGTTTCGTGTTTTAAATAGAAGTGCTTTGGCGTCTGCTTCGTTTCAAAATAGCATGATAGGGTGGCGTGTCCTAAATCAAACTAGCTAACACAAGCTGTCATGGAGATTTAAAACTTTAAAAAAATCTGTGATTCTGATGCATATTAACACGATTACTTAAATGATCGTTGGATTGTTTTTCTGTGCAGATATGGAAGGTGTTCTCATGGACGACGAAGATTACTGTCCAGAACTGGTCCCCATAGAACCCAAGCAGAATATCTCAACAGAGCAAATCCCGGTCACCATAATCACTGGATATTTGGGTAAGGCCTACTACGATCTAGTTGGTTTTAAAAAAAGAACTATTTTCAACCATTGTAATTGTGTTAGATTATTGTATACGAAGATACTCATTGACCCCAGAAATGTCCTTTGAAATTAACGGTTTTGTGTCAGAGGAAGTTCAAATTCACCTACACATATTTGAACTATATATTTGAACTATTCTTCTTTTATTGTTCCTTCAATTTTTTTGTAATCAAGTTTATTTTTCCAGCACTTTAATAAGAACACAAGATAATGCCTTTAAAACATTCAGCAAAATAGATCGTACAATACCTGTCTGCGCTTTGTGTAATACAGCTATATGTATCGTGTATGTTATTGTCTCCTGGTCTCTAGGTGCTGGGAAGACGACCCTATTGAATTACATACTAACCGAGCAGCATAATAAGAGAATTGCCGTAATACTGAACGAATTTGGAGAAGGTAAGTTTTACTACATTTTATACTAGACCAGTTTATATTAAAACGTAAGAAAAAAATACAATCATACAATTTAAGTGAATCTTGCACTGGCATTGTAAACATGCATTCATCGTTCCAAGCACATGTACAGCAATACATTTAAAAAATGTGGAAACTGTAGAAAGATTAGGAAACGCTTTTCGTCAATTCTGCATGTGTCCAGCAGAGGGAGGCAGAGGGCCGGCTGTGACGTTATAGAAACGCTTCTCAACAGGCAATTTAGGCTGAAGTTAAAACGCTACCGACTAAATGCTTATCTGTAATTGTGGTGATTATTAGAAATGTACTTTTTGGGACTAGGACACACTTGCATTGTGAACCACAGCCGCCTTTTGCTAGCTACATTACAATTTTATGGAGGATTTACTAGCAGCCTTTGTTCTTACTGGTGAATGGGGTGAGGACTGCAGAGTTAAAGGATTCTGTGATTTCTTATTACGGATCTAGCGTGAAGCTCCTTGTCTCATTCTGATGGAAATCCATTCACTGCTTCATGCAGGCTGTGTGTTTAGTTGTAATGTTTTGTTGAATGCAGTCTGGCCTCTGTCCTGTAGGGAGCGCTGTGGAGAAGTCTCTAGCCATCAGCCAGGCGGGAGAGCTGTACGAGGAGTGGCTCGAGCTGAGGAACGGCTGCCTCTGCTGCTCTGTCAAGTAGGAGATCCTCTCTCTCTCTCTCTCTCTCTCTCTCTCTCTCTCTCTCTCTCTCTCTCTCTCTCACTCCCTGCAGGGTGCAGGTTGCCCCACTACAGCCTGCGCCAGCCCACATGCAGGTGGCTCCGTGTCCAAGTAACAGAGATGTTTGACCAATTAGTGCCAAATTATACCCTTTGTTTATTTAAATTCGCCCTCCGCCATGAACTCGCTAATTCTCTGAGGGCAGCGATGATCCGCCTCCTCCGAGACGGAATTTGCCCACCTCCTTTCTGGACTCAACTCGTGCCGGCTCACCCTCCCCCTTCCCCCCTCCCCCTGCGGCGGACAGCCAAAAACCGCCCCCCGATTGGGGCTCCTGACCAGAGTCGGACTGAAGCAGTCAGGTTTCAAAACGTGACTGCAATAGGTAGCTCACACTCACAAAGCAGCAGTCAATGGGAGTGCATTAGATTGCTACGCTATTTGAGGCCCCCGCCCATTGACTTTTTCACTGTTGTATTTGCCATTTGGATGCTCAAGGCTCACACTGAAAGGCAAATAAGCACAATGTTAACAACAACACCATCTGGGCGGATTCACACCAAAAGTAAGCAGTGAATCGTGAAAAATAAATATACCTTTAATGTTTTGGAATTGTTTTTGTTTTTTCTTGGTGCAGGGATAATGGCCTGAAAGCCATTGAAAATCTCATGGAGAAAAAAGGGAAATTTGACTACATCCTGCTGGAGACCACGGGACTAGCAGACCCAGGTAATGGCCAGTAGAGGGCAGAGTTGAGGCTGAACATTCACCCATGGAGGTCACTACTGCATTGCTTGGAGAGAGGTCTTTCAGTGCTTGTTGTCTAACAACAACAAAAATGGAGTTGTCAGGTATTTGCAAATAGCTCTTTGTCACTGTCTTTGTCATTGTCAGGTATCTGCACTGAACATTTGATTGGACTCAAATGTAAATAATTAATTGGGCTCAATTTGCCTGGGTCTAAATATGATGTGCCTTGTGAGCCAGATCTTGCCCTGACGAAGACTTGTTTTTCCAAAACGTCTTAGTGGTCTGCTGTTTTTAAAAAAACATTCCCTTGGATAAGCCAAATTAATAAAGGCAGTTATAAGTGCTTGTTACGGTGAATGTGTAAAGTCAGCGAATCTGTAGATTCCCTGGTAAATGTGGAGAAAGTTGAAGCAGGGGAGCGGAGGTCCACCAGCTCTTTGCCCCATGGTGAAAAGCATATACTCTATTGTTAGCCAGAAAAAAAACACAGAAAGTAACAAGCAGGACCTCTGATAGCGTACCGGTCTAATACACCCATAGTGGCTGGTCCTTTATAAGTGTGAGCCTCCTAATACGGTCATGGTTCGAAACCTGACTGTACCACACTGGCACTGGTGGGGAGTCCTGATTGGGGCCGGCGTTTGGCTGTCCGCCCCAGGGGGAGGGGGGAGGGTGAGCCGGCATGAGCTCGCTAAGAAGCGCGTAAGGGTGTCTCCAGAACGTGGGTGGGTGAATTCCGTCTCCAAGGAAGCGGAGTTCGCTGCCCTCTGAGAATTTGCTTGCCTTGTAGAGACGAGTGGTGAGTTTGTGTGGGGAGGGTCAATCTAAATAAATAGAGGGTATAATAGGCCACTAAATTGGGAGAAAAACAGGAAAAATTATACCAAAAAGTAACAAGCAAAACAGATTTCAACTTATCTCAAGACCATTAAACCTAAGTATAACAACATCCAACGTCCCTTTGACATGCGAACGAGCCTGGTATCTTTCAATATAAGGATATTGTCACGAGGAGCTGGCCCAATTATTATATTTTATATAATATAAATTGGAATCATTCTTGAAAAATAATGGTATTTTAAGGGAGAGCCAACATGGTTTTCTCAAAGGGAGGTCATGCCTAAAAAAAAACCCTGGACTTTTTTTTTTAAGAGGCTACAAAGTGTGTTGACCTGAACCAGGCTTATGATATTATATATTTGCTAAAAATGAATTCAGTAGGAATTGCAGGAGTAGTTTCAGAGTGGGTTCATAATTGGCTGCAAGGGCAAATACAAAGAGTAACAATAGGTGGGGCCGTATCTGACCTCGGTGCTGTGGGCAGTGGTGTCCCGCAGGGATCGGTGCTGGGACCTCTGCTCTTCCTTATTTACATAGATGATCTTGATATGGACGTTAGTAGCAAAATAGTTAAATTTGCAGATGATGCTAAACTTGGGGGTTTGGCAAACAGTTTGGAATCGACTAAAGTAATCCAAGATGATTTAAACAAAATTCAAGAATGGGCAGATACATGGTAGATGACATTCAATATTGCTAAATGTAAAATTATGCATGTGGGAAATAAAAACATTAGACAGGAGTATTTTATGGGAGGAGAAAAGTTAGTAGGTGTTAAATTTGAAATAGACTTGTTGTTGATCAAACCTATCTGCATCAAAGCAGTGTGCCACAGCAGTGAAAAAAGCCAACAGGATGCTGGGATACATAGCAACAAGTATTGAGTATAAATCAAAGGAGGTTATATTAATGTTATATAATGCCTTTGTCAGACCTCACTTAGAATTCTGTGTGCAGTTCTGGGCACCGCACTACAAGAAAGATATAGAAGGTCTTGAAAAGTTCAACTAAAAAGGGCAACTAAACTAATACCTGGTATGAAAGGTAAAAGTTATGATGATAGACTTAAGGCACTCAATCTATTTAAGCTTAGCAAACAGAGACTTGATTGAGGTTTTTAAATTCCTAAAAGGGATTAACAAAGTGAAATACCAAATATTTTTGAAGATAAGTGGGGTCAGCAGAACAAGAGGCCACAGGTGGAAATTAGTTAAAGGCAAATTCCGCACAGATATTAGGAAGTTTT
The DNA here is from genome assembly GCA_029706075.1 of Aldrovandia affinis. Taxonomy (NCBI): domain Eukaryota; kingdom Metazoa; phylum Chordata; class Actinopteri; order Notacanthiformes; family Halosauridae; genus Aldrovandia; species Aldrovandia affinis. The sequence goes on along the minus strand of JAINUG010000014.1, from coordinate 6,842,365 downwards.
TCTTTACACAGAGATGTTGTCAATGCCTGGAACAGCTTGCCAGGTCGGGTAGTAGAGGCAGAAACACTTGGGCTATTCAAGTCCAGGCTAGATGCAGTATTAGATACTCTTTAGATTAGGACATGACGAGCCTAGATGGGCCAAACAGATAACAGATAAGCACGATTTATGTAGCAGCATTCATATGGGTCTAGTGTTGCAAATTGGTTTGACTATAAACACACACCCACTTTCCCCTTCGCTGACTGCGAACCGGACTATTTCCATTTAATGAAGTGTGTTTTCATTGTCGGGGGCCTGATGTTAAGTTCAGTGGTGTGCGCCCTGATATTTTGACATATCATTGAACAGTGTTACATCCTGAGACCCGGATGACACGTTCCAAAATAAAAAAATAATGGAACCCCCCCCACCATGATACCCTCTCTATCAATTGGAATCAAGCGTTTAACCGTGGTATAAGTAAGGTTATGAGTGGTTCAAATTAGTGACACTGACTCCGTCCACTTTAAAAAAATCTTTTTTCTTCTTTTTTTTTTTTTGTTTTTCTGTTTGGAAGCCAATTATACCCTCTATTTCTTTTGATTAAAACCCCCCCACAAACTCGTTGCCCGTCTCTACGGAGACACCCTTACGTGCTTCACGTTGAGTTCATTCCGACCACCCTCCACCCCCCCCTCAGGAGCAGACAGCCAAATGCCGCCGGATTGTTACAAAAGGTCAGGGCCGGTCTGGCAGAGACTGGTTTGGAACCATGTCCCTGATAGGCAGCTCACACTCGTACAGGACCGGCCAAATACGGGTGAGTTAGACCGCTACGCTATCCGCCAGCCCTGTCCGTCAACTTTTATGTCCGTGAAGCTTCACTCTCCCGTACTTCTGAGATGTGTCGACGAGCCTCGACCCCAGCCGCCAGTGGTGCGCAGAGTATGGAGGGTGTTAAATGGGAAAGACAATATTGATTACACTGAGGCACTGAGTGTTTCCCTGTGCCTGCCGTGGACAGCCCCCGTCTGTTTAGATTACCCAGAACAACAAGCTTCTGCACTTTTGGCATTGATCACGCCGAGCGGGGCAGAAATACACCACGAAATGGCGAAACGAGGCAGACCCGTGAACCGCAAGATCCTTTTAAGAGCGTTCATCTCGGAACACACCATCGACTTCGATTCCCCACCCTCTCCACCGCTGAGAGACGTGTCGGGAAGTTGGGCTCGTGCGCTCGCTCTGGTCGACATTCTGTGGCCATTTCTGTTCCTTCTTTTCAGAGCAGGTTTTTTTCTTTTTTCTTTTTTTTCTCTATTTTCTCTTTCTGCTTTTCTCCCCCCCTTTTATCCCAATTTAGTAGCCAATTATATCCTCTTTTTCATGTCAATTGTCTCCCTCCCTCGTATTGTGAGTTCGCTGCAGTAGTCCTGAAACCGGCAGTCCGTCAGTGACATGCAGCGGAGCACCGCCTCCTCCGTGCCGGAAACCACCAAGACGTCACCACAACTCCAGTATGCGCACAGGGCCACTCCTATGCGCAGCAAGTTCGTATCGGCTCCCCTCCCCCCCACCCTGGGGTGGACACCCAATTGCCGCCCTCTCGTGGCACTCCCGGCCAGTGACGAAACTGGCACGACCTGGTGGAATTGAACCCCGGTCACAGTGGGCAGTGTCGGATGTTCTACTGCTACACCACCCGGGAGGCCCCAGAGGAGGTTTAAAACACAACTTTTTTGTGTTTTCTGTAGAGTAGCAGGAAGTCTGAATGTTATGCAATTAGCCAATTTCTGTGTCCCGATTAATGGGAAGCTAGGAAGCAAACTTTTATTTTTTCATTGCTTGACACAACTTCAAGACGGGCCCACAAGGTTGGTACACAAGTATCAAATGAGTTCCTTAGCCGAGCAGGGCATAAATTGCCAGTGGAACTGAAACCAAGCAGGGTAATTGTGTGGCAGAGAGAGTCGAGTGGCCCCAGTAGGTATTGTATGGATGACACCAATGACAGGAATGGAGTTTTACTTTGTTATTATTCTGGGGGTGTAAGGCTACGTTCTTACTATGCTGACAGTGTGGTGCCTCGTCGTTCTCGCTACGCTAAAAGCGCTGTGCCTCGTCTTTCTCCATACACTAACAGTACGGTGCCTCGTTGCTCTCGCTATGCTAACGTGTGGCGCCCCGTCATTCTCGCTGTGCGCTATACAGTGCGGTGCCTGCTAACGTGTGGCGCCCGTCATTCTCGCTCTCGCTCTGCTAACAGTGCGGTGCCTCGCCTCTCATTCTGCTAACAGTGCGGTGCCTTGTTGCTCTCGCTATGCTAACAGTGCGGTGCCTTGTTGCTCTCGCTATGCTAACAGTGCGGTGCCTTGTTGCTCTCGCTATGCTAACAGTGCGGTGCCTCGTTGCTCTCGCTACACTAACAGTGCGGTGCCTCGTTGCTCTCGCTATGCTAACGTGTGGCGCCCCGTCATTCTCGCTACTCTACACTAGCAGTACAGTGCCCCATCGTTCTCACTGTGCTAACAGCATTGATTTGAAAGGGTCTGCTTTGAACGTGTGGCCTCCACTGTGGTTTATAGAACATTTTGTAATGGGTATGCGTCTTATGCACATCTGCACAAAAAACAAACTTGTCTTGTCGTGTTTGCGCTTGCATTAACTGTCTTACAAACTCTGCATACTCTCTTAGTGATTGAAAGTTTCCTGTGTTGTTAGTTCTGCTGAAGTTCAGCCTCGAAGTACAAACAAGAGAAATAATGGATGAACTGAGCCCTCCCCTTGTGGAGTGGGGGCTATTTTCATTAGGACAAGGAAACTATCAAAACCTTTTGGGCACAAAAGGTGTGTTTTGGGGAAGGGGGATGAGAAAATCGATAAGGAATCACTAAGTCATTATCGGACGTTATCCCGGACGACTGAACTGTGTAAATAAGTGACAGCTGTCGGGGGGACGTTTGGGGGCCACGACTCAGCAGGCCAGGCAGACGACCAGTGGCAGGAGCCCCCCTCCCTGGCCGGACTGTCATTGGCTGAGACAGGCCTGTCACTCACGCTGTCCACAGGGGGTCGGTGAGACGTGAAACTCTATCATCTCCCAGAGCCTGTCGGCGGTGTGAAAGCCGTCACGGCCCAAATGGGTTTCCTGTTTGATTTCCTTTTCTCTTTTCTTATTTTGAGGGGGGGGGAAATGTTGTTTTCATTATTTTTCTATCAAATATTTACAATGCTTTTCTTATTTTCGCCCTCTGTGGTTAAAAAAAAAAAAGGCATTATGTGAACAAGCTGAGGTGTGGGGTGAAACACTTGGGCACTGAAATAACTTTCAAAGAAGAGAAATGTGTTTCCAGGGAAAACAAAGCCAGAATATATCTAAATATTAAAAATGTATTTGGAGAGGGGGGGGGGGGCAGAGTTCTTCTGCTGTTTAATCTTCTCCCGCAGCAAACAATTCATAAAAATGTCAAATAATAAAATTCCTTTTTTTTTCTCCTGTGAGGTATGCAGAGACAAGAAGTAGGTGTAGAATAAATATGTTGAAGAAACCGGCACATTTAAGTCTCTGCGTGTCCAAAATAAATACATGGAAATGATTTTATCTGTTCTGCCTAAGTCTGAATTGTGCAGTATTTAATGACCGATATGCATTATTTGATTCAGCAATTGGAGAAATGCAACAAAATGTTACACTGGCTGCTCTATTTCCAACAGACAACTGTCCATCTCTCTTTCCCTCTCTCTCTCTCTCTCTCTCTTCCCGTCTTTCTCTCTGTCCACCTCTCTCTCTCTCTCTCTCTCTCTCTCTCTCTGTCCACCTCTCTTCCCTTCCTTCATTCTCTCTCTCTCTGTTGCTTCATTCTCACACAGGTGCGGTTGCCTCCATGTTCTGGGTCGATGCAGAGCTAGGAAGTGACATTTATTTGGACGGTAAGGAGCGAGCCCCTTTGTTCACTGTGTGCGCATGCTCGAACCCGGCTCATACTCCTGTGTTATTGTCCTTAAGCACTTTAAATCAGGCCCATTATTAACAGGCCTCCACACTCAAACTCGATATGAACTGGACCAAAAACAAGGAAGCGCAAACAGGAAGCGTTCTTTGAACAAACAAAATGGTGATGTCACATGACCATTTTGTACGCTGTTCTGTTTAGTGTTGGTAATACTGTACACATATCACTTTTTGTTGTGTTTTAATGGTGCAAAAATAGTTTTGGCACAAGTGCATTTCTTGTGATAAATCCTGTTTTTGTTTGTTTTTCAAAAGTGTGGATATGTTTGGAGGTCTGTGTGTGTGCCAGAATTTGTGCATTTCTTGTGATAAATGGGCTGTGTTTTTGTGCCTGTGTGTGTGTGGTTGTATGGGTAGGGGTGTGTGTGTGTGTGTGTGTGTGTGTGTGTGTGTTTAGCTTCCTCCTCTATTGCAGCCTGTCCAAACGGAAACATTTCTGTAACGTAGGACATTTCCGTGTGGAGAAGGGGGATGTAGTTTTTCTGGCGATGGGCGATTACTCATCTGATCCGATCGGGGGCCCGGCACTCGATCCTGCATCTGTTTATGGGCGTCCCCTGAACCCAACACAAACAGTGTGGGCGCGGGAATGTGTGGCATGCAGGCCTGGATTCTCAGCTGTTCCTTTCCGAGTGCGTTTGTCTTAAAGGGCACAGGGGATGGCTCCCTGTGGAGGGGGTTAGTGGGGTGGCTCAGAACTTTCTGGAGATGGATCCAGACCGTCACGTATTCTGTGTTCATTAGTGTTCATTTCTGCGTCATTTCTGTTTCTTTTCCCCGCCCCCAGAGGTTGAGCCCTGTTCAGCCGAGCAGTCAGGTTTTACCCGCCTGATTTCTGGTCGGAGGGAACACGGCGTCTAGCAGCAGTGTTGGCGCCGTGCCAGTCTCCTCAGATAAATGTTTCACAGACGGATGGGCGGAAAAAAATATTTAATGATCTTCAGTGACGCCGTGCACAATAACAATCTGCCACAGGGTCTTAAGGACCGCAGCCCCGCCTCAGACCAGTTCTCATCTCTGACCGAGACTAAACCGCTGTTTTAATCACTAAGTAAACTGGCGGAAGGCAAACTGCTATTTGTGTTAAGAGTGTGATAGCATAGTGGTCTAACGCCCCGTATCATGTCTGGTCCGATACGAGTGTGCGCTGCCTATCAGGGATGCGGTTCGAAACCCATCTCTGCCAGACCAGCCCTGGCCGTTAGCCCTGATCGGGGAGGCATTTGGCTGTCCAGCCCAGGGGGAGGGGGGAGAGTGAGCCGCCACGAGTTTGTCGAGGAGCAGAAGGGTGTCCGTGGTTGGGTTCCGTCTCGGAGGAGGCGGATCTGCTGGCCCGCAAAAATTAGCTCGTTGCCCAGAGGACGGGCAGCGGACTCGTGGGGGAGGGTGAATTGAGATAAATCGAGGGTATAATTGGCAACCAAACTGGGAGAAAAACTGGAAAGAATTTGAAAAACTAAAACTAATTATTTAACAAAGGGGTATCCGGGCCTCCCAGGTGGTCTAGTGGTTACAATGTTTGGCGCTGGCCACTGCGACCGGGGTTCGATTCAACCGGCCGCGCCAGAGTCTGCTCTGGCTAGGAGTGCCACTGGGGGCGGCAATTGGCTGTCCGAATCAAATGTAGTGGATATATATATACACACACTCAGTGGCCACTTTATTAGGTATACCTTTCTAGTACTGGGTAGGACCCCTTTTGCCCCCAGAAGAGCCTGAAATCTTTGTGGCATGGATTCAACAAGGTGCTGGAAACATTCCTCAGAGATTCTGGTCCATGCTGACATGATAGCATCATGCGGTTGCTGCAGATTTGTCGGCTGCACATTCATGTCGCGAATCTCCCATTCCACCACATCCCAAAGGTGCTCTATTGGACTGAGATCTGGTGACTGTGAAGGCCATTGGAGTACATTTAACTCATTGTAATGCTTGTGGAACCAGCTTGAGATTACGTGTGCTTTGTGACATGGCACATTGTCCTGCTGGAAGTAGCCATTAGAAGATGGGTAGACAAAGGGATAAAGGGATGCACATGGTCAGCAACAAGACTCTGGCATTTAAACCAATTTAATGTTCAGTTGGTATTAAGGGGCCTAATGTGTGCCAAGAAAACATTCCCCACACCATTACACCACCAGCAGCAGCCTGAACCATTGACACAAGGCAGGATGGATGCATGGATTCATGTTGTTTACATCAAATTCTGACCCTACCATCTGCATGTCGCAGCAAAAATCGAGATTCGTCAGACCAGGTGACGTTTTTTCCCATCTTCAACTGTCCAGTTTTGGTGAACCTGTGCCCACTGTAGCCTCACTTTCCTGTTCTTTGCTGACAGGAGTGGAACCCAGTGTGGTGTTCTGCTCTTGTAGCCCATCCACTTCAAGGTTCAACGTGTTGTGCGTTCAGAGATGCTCTTCTACATACCACTGTTATAACGCGTGGTTATTTAAGTTACTGTTGTCTTCCTGTCAGCTTGAACCAGTCTGGCCATTCTCCTCTGACTTCTCTAATTAACAAGGCGTTTTTGCCCACAGAACTGCCGCTCACTGGATGTTTTTTTTTTCCGCACCATTTTTAAACTCTAGAGACTGTTGTGCACCATTCTCTGTAAACTCTTCCAGAGACTGTTGTGCATGAAAATCCCATGAGATCAGCAGTTTCTGAGATACTCACACCCGAGGAATTCATCTTACCACCGGCATCAGACATACAGGGAAAAATAGAAACGGGAATGTAAGGTCTCTTAATTGGGTCTTGGGTCACCACGTTCGGCCCGTACGGCCTGTATGTACCGTGGCATAGAGTCTGTAATTCTGCAGGAGAAACATGACCTCCACAAGAAAGCCAATCACTCAACTGACGCTTAGTTGATGTCAATGGAAATCGCCGTCTCAGGCGTCGTTCCAGAATATCCCGTAAATGCTCAGTCGGGAGAGAGAAGGTCGTGACATTTGGATAACGTCAGTGCCATGCTCCTCAGATCGTCAGGCAACTACTGCTCTGTGGACAGAGGGGGGGGGGGGGTATTGTTATCTTTAAAGACACCCCTCCTTGCAGGAGAGAAATGCTCTTTAACATGAGATGAAGATGATCACTCAGTACCATTAAGTAACGATTGACGTTCACCTTGCCTTCTCAGGGGATAAGTGCACCCAATCTCTACTGGGACAATGTGCCTCACACCATTATGGAACCACCAGGACCTTCTCTGTTGGAACTCTTGTGTTTCCATTTTCGTTTGTTTACTACCTGTACAATATTTTATTTATTTATTGAGCGTTTATTTGAGTAGGGACAGATACAAAAACATAGACACATTGCATTAACAACACGCTAATGCCCTGTATCAAAACATTTGTAGCTTGCGCAAATTTTCAATGTTCGTCCCTAGTTGGCCTTTTAAAAGTGAATAAGCCTACACATAGATGTTGGACAAGATGATACGAATACAAGAAATAAAATAATTTTAGAACAGGACAGCAGCAAAGAAGAACAACAGTACTAACCGTATTAAAAGTATACTTGATCTACACATACATACATGCATGTCTGTGTCTTTTAGCAACTCTGTGAATTTTATTTTAAAATGAGCAAAGTCATGCTCTTGCTTAGTCTCTCTAGGTAGAGAATTCCACACATTAGTCCCTTTAACACTAAAAGCAGTCTGGCCAAATGCAGTTCTGCAGTTTGGAACAATGCAGTTTCCCTTCTACTGCCTTCCTAGTGGACAGGCCAACAACTTGCCGAGATGTGACTAGATCACAGAGTGAGGAGGGAGCCAGGCCATGTATGCATTTGAAAAACTTAGCATCGGCAACCTTAACAAAGTTATCAAAGCTTAGAATGTTGTGTTTCTTTAAAATATGGCAGTGGTGAAATTTTTATTGGCAGTATTTTTAGAGCACAGTTTTTTCCATTGATTTTGTTAATGTAAGGTTTGCCTGAGATCATTTAAAAATTGGTGTGAAAAGATAATTGAATGCATGAATAATTGGGTGAGTCAGACATTGTCTAAATGAATGCAGGTTGGGTTTGACCATCCTACACAGTTTTTGACATGAAAATGAGAGTCAAGGATGAGTCCTACATTTTTGACCATGTTTGGGTATCTTTCTCTTTTTTTTTTTAAATGGGATAACCATGGCAGTTTTCTTGCGGTATTTAAAAATGGATTACACAGACATTGTAAAATACTGTAGAAAATAAGCAGGCACCAGCATCTGGGCGGCAGTGTAGTATAACGGTTATGAAACTTGGCTCTTTCCTCTGCGGTTGTACCCTTGAGGAAAGGTACTTGACCTGAATTGCTTCAGTAAAAATATTCGCTGTATAAATGGATTGTATTAAGAGATGTACACTGTGTAAGTCGCTCTGGATAAATGTAAAAAGATGTGGATCTGACACCCCCCTGGTTAGAAGTAAGTTGCACACACACCACGTCTGTATTGTATTTTTATTATTATTTTCTGATTTTACCCCATTTTCTCTCAATTTAGTAGCCAATTACAACCAACATTTTTCATGTCATTCCCCCCCTCGCATTGTGAGTTCGCTGCCGTAGCCCTGTGACCAGTAGTGACAAAGGCGAAGTATCGTCTCCTCCGAGATGACACTTGCCAGGCTGTCGACCGTAACTCCGGTACTATACAGCCACTCCTGTACGCAGCGAACTTCCTGTCGGCTTCCCTCCCCCCTCCCTGGGGCGGACAGCCAATCGCCACCCCCGGTGGCACTCCCGGCCAGAGGTCTGTGTTGTATTTTTAATATGAGTAAAGGTGTATGTAAGTAATGCATGCATGACCCAGATGAGTGTAAATAATACACTCTTGTATTCACAGTCATTTCCCCACCATAAAACATCTCTGCACCTTTTAAAAAGCTGAACGATTACCGCCACACTGCAGAGGTCTGGTTAATGAAGTAATGTCATTGTGAAAGAGCAAAGTGGCTTTAAGAGGACAACGTGTGACTCTGTTGGGATTTTAAAACTCTCCAAATCTTCGTCCACAGGTATCATCACCGTCATCGACGCAAAATATGGGATGCAGGTAAAAACCCCAGAAATCATACTTCTGTCATCTTTCTTTTTCTGTTCTCTTTTCTGACTTTTGTCATATTGATTCACTCCAGATGCAAATGTAATAATGAATGAATGATCAAACTAATGATCAGATTTTGATTTCTCTCAAATCAAAACATGGCGCTTTTGAATGTCATACGTTACCACCTCGTGCGTGCAAATTTAAACGTTAAAAAAAACTGACCGTAACTCCCTTCTCTGAGGAAGCAGCAGAAGACGACGGACAGATTCAGTTCTAGACGGGTTTTAAGACCAGTTGCACCGTTCCATTTTTTTGTTTCTTTCCCTGCGAGATGGACAGAGTGCGCCCCCCTCACCCCACCCCCCACATCATGAATGAAGGCTGTGATTGAAACTATGTGGAGAGCAGCAGAGGTACTGACACCTTGGTAATGGGCAGCAATTTCGGGGGTGTCATGCTTGGCGGCTCGACCCGTTCCCCAGCCCCCCTGGACAGCACTGAAGGCTCGGTGCGTACGCGGGGGGGTGGGAGGGGAGCCTGATTGAAACTGAAGGGGTAATTGATATCAGAAGCGATCACACTAATGGGATTGTCACCCACCCACTGCACTCTGAAATATTCATCTCCTGACCGCCCCGCCCTCCCGCCCCAGGACGGACACACCGGGGCCTGTCACCATGGGACCGGGATTGGGGGGGGGGTGGCAGAGCTTCTGTATCCCTGTTACTGACGCTTTGGGGGGGGGTTCTAATCGGCGCTTAAAGACAAGACAGACAGGCCTTGGACAGCAGGGTCAGTATGAGGGCAATCTGTTATTATACACTCAACCTGGCCCTGCTTCGGCACTGCAGATGGGGGTTTGGGGGGCGTGTGTGTGTGAGTGTGTGTGTGTGGGGGGGGGGGGATAAAAAATAAATAGGGTTATCTTTTGCAGGTCAAAATATTTGGGAATGATTCCATTTTGACGATCAGGGAACGCGTTCACAATCACGCCCCCCTCTCCTGTCATTCTTCTCCATTTAGGAAGTGTCACTTTTTCATTCATGGTGACATGACGAGTAAAGGGCTTGTTTGGTGGGGGGGGGTGTATTTGGGGGTGTCTGACAGCATTGGGTAAATGGACGGGGACTAAACCAGGAAGCTGTGAAAGCCCTCTGTGATGGCGTGATGGGATGACGGGCCAAAGGCTGCTTCTCTCTCTCTCTCTCCCCTGTCCCTCTCTCATTCTTTCCCTCTCCCTCTTCCTCTCCCTCCCCCTATCCTATCGCCACGGATACCCAAGGAGAGAATGGGGAGGAAGGTTTCCGTGTTATCAGGGAAACCAGGACAAACTTTAAAATGATAAATGAAGCAAAACAATATTGCTATTTTCCTCAGAAGAAAACATATTTAACAGATTAATATTGTGTTCATCGTTAACTACACTCATATTTGTGACAATCCCACAGCAGTTTTTTCACTTTTTTTGTCCGAATTAAAATGCAGAACAAAGTTTTTTCAGTTCCGTCATTTAAATGTTGTCTTGTAGTGGAACAATAAATGCTTCAGTAAAGTTTTGTATTATTATTATTATTATTATTCTTTGTTTGCAGTACCTGGCCGAACAGAAGCCGGAGGGTTTGGTGAACGAAGCAGCCAGGTACAGTCTGTGGTTGAATCTGCTCTGTGGCCCTTATAATGTTCATTTGTCTCTGGCCTTATCCACAAAACCTTTACACATTAAGCCAGTGTGTGTGTGTGTGCGCATCCTGCAAGAATAATGATACCAGCTGCATGTTTTACTGGCCACGCCCACAGACCCCCCCCTCCCACTCAGGGAGTTGAAAACGAGACCCCCAGGACTTGCTGTGCCACATGCTTTGGCTTGTTGTTGTGTTTGGGCCCAGTGTTGAAACAACGTGGTGAAGAGCTGCCCTCCCCCAAACTTGTGGCTTCATCCCCGGCCCCCTTGTTGTGTTTGTTGTTCTTCCCAACAAAATGTTGGGCCTGTTTAGGTTTGGCCATGTCCTGTGGCCACCCAGATACCCACCCCCCCCCCGAGGGGGTTAAGGGTGTGAACAGCCAAAACTGCATCTAAGATTTCCCTTTCGTACACCAAACCTTATTCTGGTTGAGGTTTTATTTTTCCAAAATTGGACATTGTAGCAAATTATAAAGTATAAAGTAAGCACCATACTAACACACATATGTGGTAATATAGCGTGCATGTATAATGTGTTTGTAGAGAATGACGCTGAGCACGTGTGTTTTTGCAGGCAGATTGCCCTCGCCGACCTCACCATCATCAATAAGACCGACCTGGTGAACGAGGAGGAACTGAGCGAGCTCAGAGAGACACTGAGGTACCTGTTCACTGACGGCAGGCCTGTTCACTCTCCCTGACCATTCATGCCCATCAGTGCTGATGCCATTTAGCAGACATTTTTCAGTATATGTGGTTCCAATGGGAATCGAACCCACAAACTAAGTGTTGCCAACGCTGTGCTCTACCTGCTGAGCCACATAGAACCACATAACTACTGTGATGCTGTCTGCTACCTTTCCACAAACTGAAGTACAGCTGCTTCGGCTCAATACTGTAATTATTATTTTTACATTTGTTTCTGATTTTCTCCCATTTTTCTCCCAATTTGGTAGATACCCGCTATTTTTACTCCCCCTAGTAATGTGAGTTCGCTGCCGTAGTCCTGCGATGTACTGCTTTGCCCCGCAGGCCGTCGACCGTAACCCGGTACTTACCGTTCCCTATTCATTCATCCATTCATTTAAGAATTCATTCATATATTCATTTAAGAATTCATTCTTTCATCCATTCAATTAAGATTTAATTCATTAATTAATTCATTCATCCATCCATTTCAGAATTCATTCAGTCATCCATCCATTTAAGAATTCATTCATTCATCCATCCATTCATTGAAGGATTCATTCATTCATTCTCTGGCAGTGTAAAACAAAACATGAAATTTGTGTTCCTTGATGTACAAACAGAAATGAAAAAGATCTTGCAACATGTAGGTTACATCATATAGGACAGGGCCCTCGAAGGCCGCAGTGTTTGCAGGTATTTGCTCCAAACACGCACCATGCCACCAAATTTCACTCATTGGCTCATTTCCATTCATTCTCCACAGTTCTGGTCATATTTTTCCCCTCGGTGTGTTAATGTGTCTCTCCAACCAGGTCTATCAATGGGCTGGTGAAAATTCTAGAAACACAGAAGTCAAGGTGAGGACTTTCCTTTTAAAACTGCTTCCACTTTTTCATTCAGTCTTGAGTTGAGTTGAGCGTGAAGGTTGCGTGAATGTTTTGGAAATGTTGCATGGACGTTGCATGAACGTTGGTTGCGTGAATGTTGCATGACCATTGTGTGGACGTTGCGTGAACGTTGTGTGGACACTGTCCTGACAGTGCGAGGGGGCATTAGCCCCCTGATTTGGCCTGGGGACAGGGAGTTGGGGGTCTGGGGAACTGGGCTCACCAACTGTCACTTTAGCCTTTACGGATGACACCCCCTGTGTTTGCTCTGCTTTGTTCTCATGACGGGTCAAATGTATCCAACAACATTGTAAAAAAAACTTCACACAAGCACACACACCGCTCGCTGTCCAGCCCCCCTCTCTCACAAAAACACAGAAGTGCTCTCTAGGGGGGGTGTCCCGTTACCCCCAGGGCCCAGCTGACACTAACAAGTGGGGCGCCCCTGTTGATCCTGCCCCGCCCCTGTACCACTCGTTACCACGCCCCCCTTACCACTCATGGCCCCTCCCCTTTGATGTGACACATGCACACTTTGCCCATTCGCCTTGGGAGCTGTTGTTTTCACAGAATACATTTTGTGGAGTGGACTCCAGCAACCAGCACAGTACGGCACAGCACCAGGGTTAGCATCCTCGTGCCCAAAGTTTGAACTATTTGTGCAAGGAAGGGCACAATAGTTCAAAGACCATGTATGAAAGGGAATTGACCCGCCCCCCTTATTGATCAACACCCTGCCCCACCCCAGTCAAACAGATATATATATATATTTTGTCTTTTTTGGGGGGTCCATGAAACAATTATGTTAAAATAAAAAAAAAGAATGACAAGTTTGCACCCAGTTCATGTAAATAACAGCAATACCGACTCTTTTCCAGAGTTGACTTATCCCAAGTGCTAGATCTGCATTCCTTTGATATCAAAGACAACATAAGGTAGGTCTCCTTTTCATATTTAATACCTACTGTATTATCATATCAGTGTTAATCATTGAACCAAACTGTTATGATGTGGAGTTGTGATGTCAGCCACCGCTTATTTTCACACCGCAGTCTACAACTTAAGTTCACACAGACACGGGTCGGAGGAAAACACCTAGTGCGCAGATTTATACTGGCAGACTGTGGGCACCTGATTGACCAGCAGGGGTTGCTGGTGTCCGACGAGACAAGGACAATCCGGCCGACCAAACAACCCCTCCCTCCCTGGGCGATGCTACCATCAATTATGAGTCGCCCTGTGAGGCTGCTGGCCACAGTCGGCACTGACACAGTCTGGATTCGAAACCGGGCCTTAATCACACACTAGAACAGTGCCTTAACAGGATGCAGACCATGGGGCTCATCAACACACTAGAACAGTGCCTTAACAAGATGCAGACCATGGGGCCCTTGCACACACTAGAACAGTGCCTTAACAGGATGAACCACCAGCAATCCCCATTTTTTAATGTAAAAAATGTATTTCAGATTTTTTTCCCTATTTTCTCCCAATTTGGTGGCCAATTGTGCCCTAAAATTAATTAAGCTCCCCCTTCCCCCGTTCTGCGAGCTCGCCGCTGCAATGGAAGTGACAATAGTGACAAACACAATTAATTTAAAAATATTGAAAGATGAGTCTTCTTTTGTTTTCCTCGCTCTGCGCGTAATAAGCACAGCCTGTTACTGTGTTAAGTAACTTAGAAGATTATGTGAAAAGTAACCTTGTAATAATATAATAACATGACATTTAACAGACAATTTTATCCAAAGTAACTTACAGTAATGAATGCATACATTTTTCTTTACGTGGGAATGGGATGTCCCCGATGGGAATCGAACCCACAACCTAAACTTTGTTAGCGCCATGCTCTACCTACTGAGCCACACAGAACCATGCTCTACCTACTGAGCCACACAGAACCATGCTCTACCTACTGAGCCACACAGAACCACGCTCTACCTACTGAGCCACACAGAACCATGCTCTACCTACTGAGCCACACAGAACCACAAACTACTACCACCTTCTGTAGTTTTGCTGATGGACCTGATCAATGGAACTAAAGCAAAGCGCAGGGCAGTGTAGTCTTATGTCCATAGTAAAACCGTTTCCCTTCGCAGTACAGCCAGCTGTGTGAGAGCGCTGGGGACGGGGCTCGTTCCTGGGGCATCTGCGTGTGCACAGATATCCCCACCCCCTTCCCCCTTCCAGCACCCCCCTTGCCCATTTGCCCTGGTCTTACACACCTCCTGTTTGAAGTACCCTGTCCCCCGTGTGGCACAAAGCAGTGAAGAGTCCAATCTGCCGGACAGGGTGGTGTGTGTGCCCCTCTCTCTGTGTGGCCAAATGTATAGGGAGGGGGTCTTGTTTGTGTGTTTTGCCCAACCCCCGGCCCCCCTACCACACACAAACAGCACATCTATGAGGGATTGGATTAAGAATGCTAATGCCCTCCCCCCCCTAGGAAAAGGCCTGTTAAGTCCAAACATCTGCAGGCTGAATTGAAAGTGGGGGTGCTGGTTGCGTTGTGCTGTGTTGATTTCCATTTTGTGTTTGTAGCTCGACACTGGAACCCACCTAAACACACACACACACACACACACACACACACACACACACACACACACATTCTCACATACAGACACACACAGCCCTGACTTTAAACTCTTAAACTCTTTCCTACGCTCTGCCACCCCACCGGTTTCATAAAGAGAGAGAGAGAGAGAGAGAGAGAGAGAGAGGGGTGTGTGTGTGTGTGTGTGTGTGTGTGTGTGTGTGTGTGTGTGAGAGAGTGTGTGTGTGTGTGTGTGTGTGTGTGTGTGTGTGTGTGTGTGTGTGTGTGTGTGTGTGTGTGTGTGTGTGTGTGTGTGTGTGAGTGACATTTTCAGATAGGTTTGACTTCCCACAGTTTAACGCTCTGAAAACATTGCTCCTCTTTTATTTGCCAAGGGTCCTTCAGCTCAGCGCCAGTCCGGTTGGACCACCGAGCCAATCCGGCTCTTAAATAAGAACTGAAAAGCAGGCTGCTTTCTGGCCTTCTGGGAGGAGCCCTGTTCTGAGTCATATCATAAATCATAAATCAAATCTTATAAGGCATTTACTGCAGCTCTCATCCAGTGTTACCTGCTCAGTGGACTTTTTTGTTTGTTTGTTTGTTTGTTACAAACCTGTTTTTTTGTTTTTGTTTTATGGTCCCCAGTTTGCAGGAAAAACTACAGCTTGTGAAAACGACAAGGCCCCACCTGGACAAGGTAACATTATCTTTACTTTTTAAGCACCGTAAGAACATTTACAAATAATTTTAAATCAGTTGAAGATGTCAGATATCTTCTAATAAGCACACAAACTAGAACACTCTCTCTTTCTCTCCCTCTGTTTCTCTCTCTGTATCTCTCTCTGCATCTCTCTTTCTCTCCCCTTCTCTCTCTGTCTGTATCTCTCCCCTTCTCTCCCTCCCTTTCCCTCTCTCTCCTCCCTTTCCCTCTCTCTCTCTCTCTCTCCCTCTCTCTCTCCTCCTCTCCCTCTAACTCTCCCCCTCTCCCTCTCCCTCCTCTCTCTCTCTCTCTTGTGTGAATTTCCCCACAACATTAAAAGGGCACTTTGCAGATATTTAGGCCATTGTGTGCGAGTGCTAAAGTCAAACGCTTCCTGTTTTAGTTGGTATAACAACAGCAAGTGGCCGGGTTCATTTGCATGAAAAGAGCATCTTGGTTCAGGGGTGGGGGGGGGCAGGTTGGGGGTCAGGGGCGTGTGTCTGAACAGGGAACGGGATGAAAACGGATGACAATGCAGACGTTTAACCACCTCCCGCGGGCCCCCATCATGGGGGCACGCCACAGCAGAGGAGTGTGGTGGAGAACAAAGCGAGGGACGAGCTCGCGGGACACGCCTATAACCCCCCACACCTCCCTCCAACCTACCCCCTGCCCCCCTCCTTCCCCCACTCCATCCTGGGACAGCAAACCCCCCCAAAAATAACCCCACGTACGTTCCCGGTCCTGTTCCCACTACCACTACCTACTGTACTGGGAGGGAGAGAGGAAGAGAGAGAGAGGAGGGGAGAAAAAGAGAGAGAATTGGAGAGATACAGAGAAAGAGTGTGAGAGAGAGAGAGAGAGAGAGAGAGAGAGAGAAGGGGAGAGAGCAGGCAAACAAGCCCTTTAACTGGGCTGCTTTCAGGATTCCTCCCCATATGGGTCATTTTCTTCTCATGAGGCTGCACTGTAAAACGTCCAGTGTTAAATTGACCCTGATGGACTACAGTTCACAGGAGTATGCATGTGATCCCTTTGGACTCAATGTGAGCTGTTAAGAGTTAAATGAACACTGAACATTTTACCGTGCATGTGTGCTGAAGTGCTCAGGATCCATCACAGACTCTCTACACACTCAATGTTAAAATTGACACGTTCAGTGTTAAAAAGAAATCAGGGTGAAATTCAATACCAAACCCCCATAAAATGAATCAGTTTTGAAGAATAATAACTAATGAGAGGCCCCGCAAATTGGAAAAAAACCAAAAAACATGCTCTACAAATGTAGTCCGTACTGATGTGTACGCTACCTAAATAGTATTCTCAATTTCTGTTACTACTCTGCATGATAATGATGCAACATTTTGAGAGGGATCAAACCCAGAGCCCAAAGTGACCTGCTTAGAAGAATCAGATCAAATGGTGGTCGTACAAATGAAGGAATTCAACTAACAGCAGACCTACGAAGGAGTGAATTAGTTATATTAAGTAGATCTAAGGAAGGGGCTAACGTGTCACAGTGTCATCTTCCAGTGGAGTTATTGTAATTCTATGAGGTGAGGGTGGGGGGTGCTCTCAGTCCATATTAAAAAGTTTTGATTTTATTCCATTTTGAGATATTAGATATGAAAAGGTGGAGGCCCTCACTGCAAATAAACAAATGACTTCTAAATAATACAAATTTAAATCAATATAAACTGGGTGCAAACTCCATCTCGAAGGAAGCGGAGTTCGCTGCCCTCTGAGAATTAGCTTGTCTCGTAGAGACGAGCGGCAGACTTGTGTGGGAAGGGAAAATCAAAATAAATAGAGGGTGTAATTGGCTACTTAATTGGGAGAAAAAGTTGGAAAAAAAAAAAAATCTGAAATAAATGTATAAAATCAATAAATAAATAAAAATACATCTCAAGTCAGATCTAGATGTTTCCCTTCATCTCGATACATATTTATTGAGGGGACAA
Organism: Aldrovandia affinis; assembly: GCA_029706075.1. Classification (NCBI taxonomy): domain Eukaryota; kingdom Metazoa; phylum Chordata; class Actinopteri; order Notacanthiformes; family Halosauridae; genus Aldrovandia; species Aldrovandia affinis. The sequence continues at coordinate 6,824,868 of JAINUG010000014.1, read as the reverse complement.
AGGATGAAGTCACAGAGAGAGATGGGTGTAGAATGTCACAAAATGGCAGTGATATCGAGAAAATAATCAAGAAAAGTCTTCCACTTACTTTGCTTCCTGTTTGTGGGTTTTTTTCTTGTTTTTTTAGAGCATTCTGACCGTGACGTTCGAAGTTCCTGGAGCTGTCTCTGAGGATGTCTTAAATATATATATTCAGGTAAAGTTTTAAATATATATATTCAAGTAAGGTTTTTAATACAGGCACTCCTCACTTGTTCCCGCAGTCATTTTTGCTGATTGTATTTTTATGTTCTGTAATATCTTGTTCCCGCAATTTTTGAGTATTTTTATGTTCTGTAATATGCAAATTAAAACAAAGTTATCAAGTTGGAGTTTCCTTTAGACCTTTTCTTTATTCAGAATTGATAAAAACGATTGCCTGTATTTACAGTATGCAAACCTAAGTAATGTATATTAGAGCTGATTTCCTCTATTTTGTTTATTACAGTATACAGTACACTACTGTATAAACATTTACAAATATACTAAAAATGTTATAAATGGTGCAAAGGTGACATTAAAACAATATCTAAAGATGGTTGACACAAACCCACTACCAGTACAGTATGCTTGAAATATCGGTAAGGGGCGGCTCCTCGCTTATCGACCAATTCGCTTAACGACCTAGTCGTAGGAACGGAACTCGGTCGTTAAGTGAGGAGTGCCTGTATATATATTCAGGTAAAGTTTTAAATATATATATATTCAGGTAAATGTATGTTTCAATTCTGCAGTATTTGCAGATCTCGCCGTATAATGTCTGTGTACATTTTGAGTTGTGGTTCTCAGATTTGTAACAGAATTTTTATTTTTTATTTTTAAAGAACCTTTTATGGGAAAAGACCTTCAAAAACAAAGCAGGACAGACCATGCATGTCATTCGATTAAAGGTACGATCATATTATTCTGATTAAAGGTACGATCATATTATTCTGAAGTTTAATAACCTGCTTATTTATTTATCATGACTGTTCTCTCTTTAATTTAGTCCAAACTCTGGGTTCTTGTGTGAGAGTGTGTGTGATGCTGATAAAGGCGTGTGTGTTGTGCGTGTGTGTTGTGCGTGTGTGTTGTGCGTGTGTGTTGTGTGTGTGTGTGTGTGTGTGTGTGTGTGTGTGTGTGTGTGTGTGTGTGTGTGTTGTGCGTGTGTGTGTGCGCGCATGCGTGTCGGTGAGTCATGTTTATAAAGGTGTGTGTGTTTTATGTGTGCGTGCGTGCATCTGTGTTCTGTGTGTGTGTGCATGCGTGTGCAGGTGAATCATGCTGATAAAGGCGTGTGTGTTGTGCTTGCGGTGGCTCAGGGCGTGGTGGCGCTGCGGGAGAAGACCCACCAGGTGATGCTTCAGGGGGTCCAGGAGCTGTACGAGCTGGAGGAGACCCCCAGAGATGGGGAGAGACTGAGCCCGTAGTCAACCGCCTCGTCTTCATAGGTGAGCACTGTTACACACAACATGCACACAGAGACCGCCATTACACACAACATACACACAGAGACCACTATTACACACAACATACACACAGAGACCACTATTACACACAACATACACACAGAGACCACCATTACACACAACATACACACAGAGACCGCCATTACACATAACATACACACAGAGACCGCCATTACACACAACATACACACAGAGACCGCCATTACACACAACATACACACAGAGACCGCCATTACACACAACATACACACAGAGACCACTATTACACACAACATACACACAGAGACCACTATTACACACAACATACACAGAGACCGCCATTACACACAACATACACACAGAGACCGCCATTACACACAACATACACACAGAGTTCGCTATTAGGTGGTTGACCCAGAGTCAACCACCCCAGGCTTCATAGGTGAGCGCTATTACAAACAACATATATATTTGCCATGTAGCAGACGCTTTTATCCAAAGCGACTTACAGTAGTGAATGCATACATACCTATGTATGCATGTATACAACCTAAGTGTTGCCAACGCCGTGCTCTACCTACTGACCCACACAGAACCATGTAAACACAGTGAATAATGGTTTGATTTTCGGCTTAATATAATAATATAATATAATAATATATGCCATTTAGCAGACGCTTTTATCCAAAGCGACTTACAGTAGTGAATGCATACATTTTTCAGTATATATGGTCCCAATGGGAATTGAACCCACAACCTAAGCGTTGCCAACGCTGTGCTCTACCAACTGAGCCACAGAGAACCAGAACCAGAACCAGAACCAGGCTTCCTCTCTTCCCTGCTCACCAGCCACCACTGATATGCAGTCACCTCCAAAGCCATCCTTACCCTTGGTAAAGATGATCAAATAAGGCTGTATGAAATAAATAGTACAGGTAGGGGGGTGCACCGATCTGGATTTTTATGGCCGATACCAATTGCCGATAAATTTTTACAACCAAATTGGCTGATCCAAATCAAGAGGTGACAATGGGAATATTAAGAACTGGCCATTTTTTGTGGTTATTGTTTTTGTTTATATAAAATAATATATTATTCAAATGTTTTGAGAATACAGTATAGCTGTATTGTTTATTTTATACAGCTTTCTTTGCTCATCCTTATTAAGGATGTGAATCATAGAGAATACTGCATATACACACACACATATATATATATATATATATATTTATGTATGTATGTCTATGGGTCATTCAATGCCAGCACAGTCTCAAATAAGACCCATAACATGGCCTGGGCCAGATAGATCATAGACGTAGAATGACTAGATTGGTCGGATTGTTCTGTTTCATACCTCAGGGATGTGATTTTTCCATATTATTCAGGAAATGCTGATTTTCTGGTGCTAAATATCTCTGGCTATTTGGCTTTATTTGCTGACAAAGAGTGCAACATTTCTTAATGTGTATGCTTATGACATACACATGTCCACAAGATATCTATGGTCTGAAAATAAACATTTCCTGATTAACCAGTTTGACGTCCTGAATGGATCTGCACACAGGAAGTAGCTGTTAACGATGCATCCAGACGCAGACAGCCTCTTCTTCCGTACACGTTAACTACGCTGTCACTGCTGCTGCTGGAGTTACACGTGACTCCTGTTTTGAGCCTGTCGGGTTTGGCCGTCCGGCTCACTCGACCGTTGCTCATAACCTAGGGGACCAGAGCTAGTGACTGTAAATCGAGGCTCAGTGTTCAAGGTGCCGTATTGCACGCGTGACCTCTGAAGTTTAAGTCTCTGTCAGGTTGTCAGATGAACAATGCAGGGTTAAGGCACTTTGTGTTTCAGTGCTCTCTCAGTTGGGTATGAAACGGACAGGAAGGAGCAGTCACCGGACTGTGAGTGACACCTGGCCTCTTTCTGTCTTTCCTCCCTCTCCCTTTCTTTCTCTCCATTTCATCTCCTCTCTTGCTATCTTCCCTCCCTCTTTCCCTCTCTGCACTTTACCTTTCTGTTCTTTCTCTTCTCTCTCCCTCTCTCCTTTTTCCCTCTCTTCTCCCTCCCTTTCTGTTCTCTTTCCATCTGTCTGTCATACCTCCCTCTCTCGCCTTGGTCTGTCTCTCTCTCTCTCTCCTCTCTCCCTCTCTCCTCTTCTCTCTGTAGGGAGGAATCTGGAGCAGGATGTTCTCCAGGATCTGTTCATTTCTCAGGTTGTGAATGAGGAGGGCAGGCAGCCGTAGAAAGAGTCTCCCCATCCGCTCACCATCATGGTAACCCACCTCACCCATCCCACGGAAACAGGAACACGGCACAGACAGCACCATAACCAAACCCAACCAGTACATCCAGCTGTTTACCTGGGGTCAAAGACGTATTCAAAATACCTTCACTTTAGATGGCCACAAACATTTTTAAATATTACTAACCGATCCCTGAGAATTTTTAAAACCTCACCGTTCCTCACCGAAACGTACAGTCATATGAAAGAAGATTTTTTGTTCTGAATAGTAGTGAATAAGAGATGTTTATTTTGAAACTGTCAGTAATGTGCAGGAAGTTTATTGGTGTCTAAATAGTTCAAGTATTTGCTGGGTATTACCAGTAACGTGAGAGATTAAATCACTTTGAATATAGACATCTGTTGTGCTGTATAATTAATGGCAGAATCATGGACGGACCAGAATAACATGCAGGTTTTACCCAGTAAACACACAGCCACCCTACCTTGTTTCTCTCTAAGATTCATCGGCTGAGAAATGAGAACGGTTACATTAACGCCACACGGATTGCCATGGAAACCTAAAGGTTGTGTACATTTTTTTTGTAATGGCTATTCGATTTTTTTGACGCCAAAACTAGGCCAATAAAGCTAATACAACAAGATTTGTGGAGCTACCTGAAATTCATTCTGTTTTTATTTATTGTATTCCACCTCCTGCAGGTTGTTCATTTTCAAATGTTATAATTGGAAATAATTCGAAAATATAAAAAATATATAATATAAAAATATACAAAGTTGTGGGTATTTCATCGAGTTAATTACATTTTACCCAGAACAGTCCAGTTAAAACAAACTGATGTAATTGAACGTTTTTTTGACAGGTGTATTATATTGTTGCCCTTGGCTTTCTGTTTAAATTAATATTGAGTGTTGTTATTATTTGTAGTAGTAGTAGTAGTAGTAGTAGCAGTAATAGTATTGTGTGTGTGTTGCATTGTGTAGTGGAAATGTAGTGGTTTCTGAAGCGTGAGGTAGCATTTCACTGAAGCGCCAGACTTTCAGCGTCTTTAACAACTAGCCTACTGCTTTTTGTGAAAGCAATGACATATTCATTGTTTTCATGGTAGTTTACTATGTTAAAAACTATTTTTGTATGTTGATGTTCCTGTGAAGCTAAAATGCCGACTATTTTGATAGTTTGGTTTTAGTTTTTAATTATATCATATTTTAGTTTATTTTTGTGTGTTCAAAATATCAGTAGTAATAAAGATAAGTTATAAGAAATGGTATTTGTTTGTTCTTTGTGTTTTCAGCGCTTTGAATAAGAAATCCGTACAATAAGTGATTGCGATTGATCGACATAAAACCAGTGACGTGTCGTTCCTTTCGGTGTTAAAACATAGCCTACTTCTCTACTCGTGTCAGATTTACATGGTTTGAGATCGGTCAAATTGATCTGGCTGTTTTATTTTAATTAGACCAGCATGTAGTTATTTCAATGAGCCGACCTGCCTGGTTAAACTAATACGTTAAGTCCTGCTAGCACATTGTTCCGCAAACCTCGTTTATCGGCACAATTGTTTTTTGTTTTTTGTTTTCTTTCACTGTCGCGAGGTGAGGAGAATCTACGCGGTCCTCATTCACATTCAGAATGTTCCGGAAGTTTGCACATGAGAACCAACAGAGGTGTTGATGGGTAATTTAGAATGAAATGTGTGTTCTTTTTTTTTTTACAGTTCACAATGTATCGTTCTGGATTTTTAGGAATCGGGATCACAGTAAAAAAAATAGGCCTATATAAACATTTTTAAATCTTAACCTACACCTGTGTAAGGCCGACGACCAATAGTTCCGTCTTCATTTTGTAGAGCGCTATACAATCGATTTAATTTGTCACTTCCGCTTCCTGGTTTTGTTTCCAGAGGTAGTAAAAAAAAGTCTGTTGTGGCATATCCTAACCTACTAAAGATTGCAAAAAATAATAACTTGTTAAGACACTGATCATTAACGAAGAGATGGAAATAACATAAAATAATAAAAAAAGGGCCAGAATCTATCTGTCGTCTACAGTTATCCTTTCTCAAATATTTGTATTATCAGATTAAATAAATGCATAGCCTACATAGGTTTGATGAGCCTGACATGTAAATAGCTACTGTTAATAACCTAGTCAATCTGTGCACTCCACAGACGTTTGAATCGTGTTCATCGAAATGTGAGATGTGTTTGAGATGTCACCTATTTCCTACTTTGTTTGAGCGGTTTAAATCTGACCATGTCGTGGGATCAGAGCTTTAGCGGTGTTTAGACCTAAGTCCCCCTCCATGTTAAAACTCGCAGAGGTGAGGAAGTGGGTGCGAGTGGGGCCTTCTCTGGCCTTCATTTGCAATTGAGATCAACATTAACGGCTTTAAACACATATCCGAGCACTAAAGATTTTTGCTTTGAGGATCTTGTGTTGCCATTCATGACCCCCCCATGCCCCCCTAATAAAACCCTTCCAGATGCAGTGTTGTCCGAACTCGCGCTGCAGCTGCGCCGTTTCCTACTTCGATTCGGATGCTGATGGCCTCATTTGCGGGCCTCAATGGCGTCTTTTCTCCTGTGCCGGCGGGACGCCTATCCTGGGCCACGGCCATTTTCATGGTCACGCCACCCGCGGGGCCTCCCGAGGCGGGGAAACTAAACGCAGTCCCGGGGGGGTCCGCGGGCTTAAACGCCGCGAGTTCTTAATCCGCGGATGAGGCGTGGTGTGAAAAGTCGACCATGCAGCATCGCGTTTCATCTCCCACGGCGCTACTGTGGGTATGTGGACTGTGTGGCTTACTGCGTGTTTGCGACGGTGTTTTTACCTAGTTTGTAATTGAACAGCTGTGGGTGGGTGTCTTGTGAAAAGGAAACTCTGTAAACCAAATTGGCCATGTCCTGGATTTAGGATAATCCAGTGTTGACATCATAAAACACGTTACAGGTTTCTTGAGATTTTATAGGTTTTCATTCCTATATCCAAACCTGTGGTGAAAAGAACCGACATGTTACAACCTTCACACTTATTTGGCTTAATTTGCTCTCAACTTTTCTAATAGCAGTGTGATACCTATCGAGTTACCTTACCATAAACCTACGCCCGCCCTCTTATACCCATATAAAACATTATGTTAGGCTATGAAACGTGGCTTGTAGTTAATACATTTTTAATGAATACATATTTGCATGTGCATATGAACACAATAAAATCATTACTGTATGATTATGTAATATATATAGGCTATATATAAGTTGGGGAAAAAAATATTTGGGGGGTATTTACACGGAAATAAATGAAACAGCAAATATATTATGCTGTTAAACATCACTAATATATCGTGCGCGACACGTTTATAAGTTATTTCTGTATCTATTGGACCTTTTTAACACGTGTAGTCTTTGAGAAAGAGTAATCATAACGGATGCGAACACAAGCGTTTGCATAAGTAGCCTAGATCGATTTGCACTTAAGAAATCTTTTTTTCATTCGGTTTGTACATTGTCTTTAACGACACCTGCGCAATTGTTCCCCCTGATTCCCTGTGGTGATCTGCCATTCTGATGGGTTTGGCCGTCAATGGGCAGGGGTTGGGTGTAAAGGACCCACCCCTCATAAAACCCCGAATCTTCCCCAGTCATGGCAAACTGCCGGCAACTCTCCAGGAGCAGTGCCGGAGTATAGATTTCGGGGTGTGTGTGTGTTTTTTTGTCTTATTTTTTGTGTCATCCTGCTCATCGGTTCGCCTTGTAGCATAGCAGAGACCCAAGGGTGTCAACCATGACTCTCTCCAAGGATTATGAGATGACCCAACACCAAGCCGTCCTTCCCCACGAGGAGGAAGAGGAGGAGGAGGAGGAGGAGATAGACATTATCGGGGAGGATGAGTCGCGCGCTCGCCACTTTCCCGACGCTTTTTTGTCTCTGCGGGCCGGTCCGGAGGAGGTCGACTCGTGCGGGGAGAGCGAGAGCAGCTTCTGCGCGGACGTGGGGTCGTCCGCAAGACCGCAGAACAGAACCGCGGTCAAACCGCCGTACTCCTACATCGCCCTCATCACCATGGCGATTCTGCAGAGCCCGCAGAAGAAGCTGACGCTGAGCGGCATCTGCGACTTCATAAGCGACAAGTTCCCCTACTACAGGGAGAAGTTTCCCGCCTGGCAAAACTCCATCAGGCACAACCTCTCGCTCAACGACTGCTTCATCAAGATCCCGCGGGAGCCCGGAAACCCGGGCAAGGGCAACTACTGGTCCCTGGATCCAGCCTCCGAGGACATGTTCGACAACGGCAGCTTTCTCCGTCGGAGGAAACGGTTTAAGAGGAACCAGCCGGAGTACATGAAAGACGGCGTCATGTTTTACTCAAATTTCAACTGCTATCGACCCTACGGGCGACCTTACTGCTTTCAAGGCCAGGGCAGCGCGCCTGCAGCGCCGCTTAGGTACATGCCACTGCAAGACGGGGTCGTGATGCCGCCCTCCCAGTATTTTAACTATCGGGGCGCGGGCAGCGACAAGGTCTCCGAGCCCAAGGGCTTCCAGGTGCAGCTCTGCGCGAGCTCCCCGGAACACAAACTGCCCGTGGGTGTGACGCAGGCCAAGTGTTCTTTCAGCATAGACAGCATAATGGGGAAGACTTCACCTTCGTGTTTGCCAAACCCGAGCAGCCCCGAGTCGCAGCCGATTGACTATTTGCATCTCTTCGCGAGATCAGCGACCTGTTTGGTTCCGGCAATGTTTTCCGCGCCAAGAACTTCATTTTGCCCGACTGCCTTGTTAAACGCGGCCCCGTCCACTGTAGAAACGGTGCAGATACCATACCCCCATTGCTGAACTCGGGGTTTGTCAAAACAAAGTTACCGTAGCTTGCAAAACCTTTCAGTGTTGTTCGTTACCAATTCAGTATGACTCTCCACGTTTTGCGTAAAGGCGTGCCATTTTACGCAGGAGTCATTAAAACGTAATATGTGAGCTGCACGTTATTTATGAAACCCAAATGATTATTTCTAAAAATATGTATACGTATATCCCACTGCTGTTTAATTATATAGCTTTAATGTAAATAAATAGAGGTTAATATATTTGTTAAACGATGTGTGCTGTCATAATAATATGGCTCTGTGTGACTCAGTTGGTAGAGCACGGCGTTGGCAACGCATAGGTTGTGGGTTCAATTCCCACTGGGACCACATACTGGAAAAAAGTATGCATTCACTATTGTAAGTCGCTTTGGATAAAAGCGTCTGCTAAATGGCATATATTATTATATTATAATATAATGGGCTCCACCAATAATGACTGAAATGTACCTTGTATTTCACATATTTCTTCGGTGGTGTATGGTTTGGTCAGTTGATAATAAATGTGTGACCTTAAATTAATTTTCGTGTTTGTCAATGATTATTAGTAATAGTTTCCTTATTATTTAAAGTAAATCATAAGGTAGGCATTCCACCATTTTGAATGAAATTCAACTTCACGGTCAACTCATCTGAATATCAAGGTAACAACTTCAAGTACTACCTCGGCAACTGTTCTTCAGGGCGTATATGATGATTATCTGTTTTGTTTATTTTCAATTAATTTTGGTATTATATTTGTCTTAATATAAAGCAGGCTATTCGAATTCAAATCGGAATACTCTTGTAAAAAATAATTTTATATTGAAACAGCTCGTGCAATTGTAGTTATATGTATATATATACAGGTTAGCCTGCATCATCTTCAAAACATGCACCGTCTAGCAATGTTTATAAGGTAACATATTTTCTACAATTCTTACTGAATGTGTTTTGTGTTCAAAGAACATGACCAATTTTAATCGAATGTCCTTCACGTGTGCAAAAACGCCTTCTTCACCAAATGCAACATTATTTAACATTAGGAAAAAAATCAAGGATATGCACACTCCTGGCCACGCTCCCAACCGCGTGTTACTTTTGAACAGAGTGAAATACATGCAGTACTTTACATTTTTGTTCTTTTGTGAATTCCACTGTGCAAAAAAAGGAAATCATTTAGGAAAATAAAACAATAAGCTTTTAATTTACAGCATGTATTAACATGATCACAACTGTTATCGCTGCCTGTTGCAGAATGTGAAAGAAGTTTATGAGTCTGCTTTTATCGTATTCATTGAACGACCAACACTGTAGAGCAGTGGACTTAAACTCAGAACCATGGAGGGCCATGTGTATGCTGGTTTTTACTCCAGCCTCTGCTGATTAGGTAATTAGTTCCATTATTTGCTGTTAAATTAAATTATCCTGTTGGCTTGCACATGATGCATATACAGTGAAATGTGTTATTTGTGTTATCTAAATAACAATTGTTCCCTGTATTCTGTGCTTTCACTTGAAGAATGCACAGAGGTCCATGCATATGGCTGAATGAGTGGTTGAGACGATTAAGGCAGCAGTAATTGGTTGGAATAAAAACCTGCATACATACGGCCCTCCATGGCATTGAGTTTGAGACCCCTGCATACACACGGCCTCCATGGCACTGAGTATGAGACCCCTGCATTCACTTGAAACTACAGTATTACGCCATCGTGTGGTCAGTTGTCAGCGAGGCAATTGTTTTCTTTTCTGTTTGATTGTTGTATTTTAATTGATTCCTTTATTCATAATTATTTTAATCGAATGGTTAATTTCATTTGTTAAATGATGGGCCTACTGTAGGCTTGAAACATGATGGGATTTCGTCAGTCGGGCCCGGTAATTTGCATGTTGTAATAACTTGACATGGCTCCTGGGTGTGCTATCGACCAACCTTTCGCTGAAGTACACCTTATAGGCTACTTACGTACTTAATTAATAAAAATACGTATATATGTTATATAGTTGTATGTTAATAATATAAAGGACAATCGGTGCGCATAAATCATGTGTTTATGGTATACATTTGGATGGGTATACAGCGACACGAGGGGAGGATGGAGCGATGGACAGAGAGGTTATGGATTTTATTTATGTATTGCATTAAATTCCAGCACTGTGGCTCATTACAGTCCGCACACGCACAATTTCATTTGCTTTCCATTGTTTCGTCGAATCGTACAAGACACTTAAAATAAAGCTCGACACCTTTTAAAGTGCCTTTTTGATTAAACGAACTTCCGTGGGTAGATCAATGTCAACACATTTTGGGCTTTGAGATTTGTTGTTATTTTATTTAAATATTTCGGAGACGGACATTAATTGTTATAGCTGTGGCCGCAGAAGCGGGCGGTGAACAGAGAAAGCGTCCAGTTACACAGCGCTCGCCCTGCACAATTCTCCCCACCACACTCCGTGGGCTATTTTTGGCGTGGGTCGCAGCTGATTGCAAACGTTTTCGGCCCTCCCAGAAATGTTTTTGGCAGGCCGTTGTCCTTGATGAAAGGCTCATACGAAACAGGGGAGTGTTGACAAACGGAAGACTTGCTCCCAGTTTGCTTTTCTCGAGCCATACAGCTCACACTTCAGGTTTCTGTGTTGCGAGGCATCAGCGTTTTAAAGCGCTCGCTTGTTGCCAGAGAGCAAGCTTACAAGGCAATAACACGTTACCGCAACTTCGTTTGCTTTCTCCGCCCTCTGGAACCCGCGACAGTGCCTGTGCGCTCATCCTGTTCCCCCCTCCCTCCGTCTCGGATATTGTTGGACTTTTTCGGTTGTCAGCTAGAGTCGGGGCCGCTGCGACCTATAATTTTGAGAGCGATACGGAGGTGGACGGAATTGACACGTTTTCTCCAGCAGTTTTAAATAGTCCTGTGGGGGGGCTTTCACGGTTTTTAAATTATTGTCTATTACATTGACACACACAGGCGCGCGCGACGCGACGCGAGCAAAAAGCGAGCTGCGAAAATCGAGGGACGTCGCCGGTTTTGGCTCGGTCCAGACCAAGAAAAAAGATGGACACAAATCCAATCCCCGTGCTGACCGTCCAGACGACCCCGTACGATGACCAGAGACCGGGCACCGGCGGCCTGAGGAAGAAGACCGCGGTATTCGAGACCAAGAGACATTACCTCCAGAACTACGTCCAAAGCGTCCTGTCCTCCATCGACCTGCGCGACCGCCAGGGCTGCACGATGGTGGTGGGCGGCGACGGGCGGTACTTCAGTCGGACCGCCACCGAGGTCATCGTCCAGATGGCGGCCGCCAATGGGGTAAGAGGATGACAAGGGGCTACGAAAATGATTCACCGTTTGATTGTTTCGGGATTTATGAAGCGGAACATAACGCACCCTATACTGGTGCATGTAGGTAGTGATGATGTAGGCAAATAGTAGCCTACATTCTTTTAAGAAGGCTTTGTATATGTTAGTTGCGACCTTTTTGAAGATCTCCAGCTGTACAACAACAACAATAATAATAATAATGTATTTGTAATAACAACAACCACATAAATACGTTTTCAAATATAATAATACAACTTTTTGTTTGTTTTGTATTAGCCTACGTTATGCTACATTAAAAATAAATTATGGTTGCTTGAAACGCCGGTAAAACTGTGGCTGAAAAAGACACGAATCTATCAAGCGCCGTTTATGCACAGCTGAAATGTTTAGGAGATTCTTTAGGGGGGGTTGTCCAAACACAAGAGGGAGGTGGGGGGGGTTATAGAAATCTAAAACTTGCAGTGAATATCCGTGGGTGTTCGGAGGGGGGCGTCGAGGTGGGGTTGGCTGGGGGTGGGGGCTGTGGGTTGTGGGTGGGGTGTGTGTCCAGGCGTGTGCCAAGTCTCTATTAGAACTGTAACGGAACGGAATGATATTGAAATGAAGTTGAAACGGCACAAAGCCAGACTTTCCAATGTTCAAAAATGAAGACAAAAATAAATACTGCCAGGGAAGGAAGGATTAAAATATATATATATATATATAAATGTGAAATGTCCGCTGCCTTATCTGTGCTCGCGTCCTCCCTCTTGAATAAGCGGCGCTTCCCCTGCGTTAACCTCCCCCCGTTCAGTCCTGGCCTGGGCGGTGCGGATACCGTGCCAAGTGGGAATAGTTTTCATAAACCATTCAGCTAAAATATTTAACACTCTCGCCTGTGATTAGGAGTTTACGAGACATTGTGCTGCCAAAATGATTGAATAACAAACCAAAACGAAGCCGCAAAAAAGTTAAGACCATAACTAATTATGCAAGACCATTGTGAAATATAACAAACAAATGTTGCATTGTGATAGCGTAAATAACAAAACTACAACAATTAGGCGATCCACATAGTAGGTTACATTGTCATGTAAAAACCACTTAAAAAATAACTAAATGAAAACAACGCACTTTTCCAAGCGCGAGGAGAGAGACCACACCCTTCCTTGGCTGGCTGGCTGGCTCGTAGATGTTCCATGATGTGTTTTAATGCTATTTGTTTATCGTTGGATATTCATGTCGTGGAAGGTCAAGTTTATCCTGTTTCGAAAACAAGATCCAGCCGTATGATAGGCGTTAGTGAGGATACCAAAGTAGTATCAAAGCTGGAATAAAAAATATATAATAAATAAACAAACCGTGACCGTTATTCTTGATTACCCCCATTCCTACTATGTCCAAGATATCATTTACGAAAACCTACGCTTTTATCTGTTAACATTGTTTTATGCGGTGGCTAATGAAAATATACTTCAACCACTAAGGTTATCTTATGCAACCGTATGATAACAATGTTCCTCTTATAGGCTTGAATGGGATGTAGCCTACACATTGACCGAAAAACTGTTTTCGTTTATTATAGTCCTTTCGAAAACCAGAGGTACCTCTGTTAAATTGACATGATAACGTTGATGGTTAACCCCCGATATATTGACGTGAAGACTACATAATTCCATAGTCGTGTTGGACATATTAGTTGCTTCTTTTATCCCCAGCCCACAACCAATCAGCGGGCCAGGGCGCTTCTCTGTGGATAACGAAATATTTCGACGCTGCTCCTCGAGAGCTGCTGCTGATGTTTTACTTCAAAGCTTCCACTAACACGCGACCCTCTCAGATCTGCGCCATATATGGATGCGCTGCGCTGTGCCTCTGCACTCACTTAAAAACAAATGCGCACGCGGTGCCGCGCCCGTGCTGAGCGCGAGGGAAACGTCAAACGCGAGACAGTTCTTCCAAGAATGGAAGCAAGTTGAACATTCCAAGGCTTTCTTTTGAAAAGGGGACTTCTCGTTTCGTTCTATGCATGGCTAACCATTCCAGTCCCTCGCACGTTCTTCCTTGATATAAAGTAGCTGGGATTAAGCCGGTCGGTCGGTATAAGATACGATAAGATAAGATAAGATAAGATATACTTTTATTGTCCCATTCGGGAAACTTGTCTTAGACTCAGTGTCGCTGCTTGAAAAAAAACATGAACACGTGTCACATCATACATAAATACAAACAAAAATACATATGCTCGAACAACATGTAACCGTTACAAAATATCGACTATATAAATGTAACTTCCGTTCTAGAACTGTCAAAAGAACTGCCAAGCTCTCGCGCGGATTGGGTTTTGTCAGCAGAACAAATGAGCCAAGTTAATCACAATCATCGTTTGTTTGCTCTAATGGTATTTTTCAGTGTTTTTTTTATGGTGCAGTCACTTTCCTCTCGCGTCAAAGCTCGTGCTGTAGCCTACTGCTGCGTGGGTCCTGTTGCCAACGGAAAACACGATATTAACCCCGTGTTCTTGCGGTTTAGGTTTGGATCACTTTCGTGAAACATGGAATCTGGTCATTTGCATCCCGAGGTTTAATGTCCATCACAATTAAAACCGCCGCTAAGATCTGGGCGGTTGAAATTCTCCCGAGGTTCTCTCTGTGAGAAAAGTGCGTTTAAAAACTGTTCTGTGGGAGGGCGTAGGTTATACGATGGGTAGTAAATGTTTTATTTGTGTCAGTAATTCCATCTTTATTATGGGGAAAAGCAGGAAAGTCGTCTCTTTTGAAACAGGGGGCAGCATGGGTGGTGCCTGGCAGGGCACTTTGATTGACAGGTTGACTGATCAAATTAAAAGCCTTAACCCCCCCCCAAGACAAATTGACAAATTGATTTTGTATCGCTCATTCCCCACCTTTGGTGTAGGTTGAAGCTGCCTGTGAGCTTTGGCCTTTTTTTCTACTTTTCTGTTTATGCTTATTCCCCATTTTTCTCCCTATTTTTAGTTGCCAATTATACCCTCTCTTTTTCATGTCAATTATAGTAGTCCTGAGACTGGTAGAGGGCGCTGTACTGCCTCCTCCAAGCGGGCCCCCCCTCACGGTCACCGTAACACACAGGACCACTCCTATACACAGCAAGCTCCCCCTTCCCCGGGGTGAACAACCAATTGCCGCCCTCTAGTGGCACTCCCAGCCAGAACCAAACTGGCGTGACCTAAGTGGAATCGAACCATCAGTCGCAGTGGGCAGCGTTGGACTTTCTTAATGCTACATCACCCGGGAGGCCCAAGCTCTGGCCTTTTTTAAAACAATTTTTTAATTTTCTCCCATTTTCTCCCAATTTGGTAGCCAATTAGACCTGCTATTTTATGTCAATCCCCCCCTAGTAATGTGAGTTCGCTGCCATAGTCCTGCGACCGGTAGTGACGAAGGCGAAGTAACGCCTCTTCCGAGACGGCACTTGCCAACCCGTGACCCTCGGGCCCATACCACCTCACGCTGCCTGCACTCGGGGAAACATCTCCAGCAACAATTCTCCTAGTTAGAGGACATCATTTAATTAATACCGTTTATTAATTTGGCAGTCACTCTTATTCAGAGTGGCTTACAGGAAGTATATTATATAATGAGACTGTAAGCACAGAGCTGTAGCATAGGGTACTATAAATAGACCTTTCAGAATTCACAAAGTATTATTTCTTATTTAACATTGTTTTACCATATTTTAGAATATAGGCCTGTTACCTTTCCATGACAGTTACCTTGAAATGGCTGAATGTTAAACCAATAAATATATTATAGTCTATGTATTTGATATATAATATGCATCAATATGTGACGAATATATGATAAATTGCTTGGGTTGTTCATTCGCACATTGCTTACTTGCATTGTGAGTGCTGGTTTTGCCACACGACACACCTGTGCCACGAGCTCGCCCAGGTAAAGGCCACGTCCCCAGCTATGAAACCTAATGTAGGCGGGTGACATCACCTTCTGTAACGGTGACGCTACTGAACTCCGCCGCGAGTTTGAGAGCCCAAAAACCTTGGGCGTTCCCTGAGAAGTTACCCCCCGGACTGGTTTGGACACATCAGTGTCTCTCTTCCAGATCGGTCGGCTGGTCATCGGACACAACGGCCTCCTGTCCACCCCAGCCGTGTCCTGCATCATCAGAAAGATCAAAGCCATCGGCGGAATCATCCTCACGGCCAGCCACAACCCGGGAGGTCCCGCCGGAGACTTCGGGATCAAGTTCAACGTGGCCAACGGAGGTGAGGATGCCAGCGCTTTTTTTGCCTCTTTTTGATGTCAAACACCAGCCAATCACCTTGAAGCATTTAAAAAAAACGAAAAAAAACATCTAAACCTGTCTGTACCAGATCGGCCCGGGCCATTCGCCCTGATCGGGGGGTGGCATTTGGCTGTCCGCCCCAGGGGGAGGGGGGAGGATGAGCCGGCACGAGTTCATTGAGGAGCGGGAGGGCGTCCCTGTAAAAGAGTAGGTGGGCAGGTTCTGTCTTGGATGAGGCGGATCTGCTGGCCTCGGGAAATTGTCTCAAACCAAAGAATGGGCGGCGGACTTGTGGGGGAGGGTGAATTGAAATAAATAGAGGATATAATTGGCAACCAAATTTGGAGAAAAATCGAAAAAATAAAAAAATAAAAACCCATCTTAGTTCCTTTGTATTTCATAATCCTGAGAGGAAATCTTATAGGTTATGTGTTTGTAGCAGGACACCTCTTTTAGCCACACACCTGCACAGCCTAATCTATCTTATTGCTTTACAACTATCAGTCCAGTTATAGTTGCCAATTTTGTTCAGTCCATTTCATGTTATATATACATCATGACTAGCACTCCTCTTATTCTTTAGATTCTCTTAGATTCACTTCAAAGTTGATTGATTGGTTGATTGATTGATTGAATGATTAAACATTCTACACTCCAGTGTTACAAATAGCATCCGGCACTCTTGATATTCCAAAACCCTCTGTTCTCGAATATTCCCAAACCGCTATTTGTGTGCCTCCCCGAGATTCCGGTTGGAATCCCAGTAATGTTGCACTTGTATAAATAGAGCGAAGTGGGGTTTGTCTCATGCGTCACACAGCAGGCCTTTCTGTTTCCTTCAAGCTTTTGTGACCTTTCCTCACTGTCACTGTTTTGGCCCATAGGGCCACAAGCTCTCTCCGTGTGTGTAATCTTTTAAATGATTGTTTTTTGGTCGCCAATTTACCCTCTATTTATTTCGGGTCGCCCTCCCCCACAAACTTTGCTGCCCGTCCTCCAGGATTAAGCTGATTCCCAGAAGTCAGCGATGATCCGCCTCCTCCAGCGAGTTTGTGCTGGCTCACTCTGCCCCCTCGAACTGGGGCGGACAGCCAAACGCCGCCCCCAATCGGGGATCTCGGCCAGGGACAGATTGGCACAGCCAGTTTTCGAACCGTGGCAGCTCGCACTCTCAAAAGCACCGGCCAATACGAGTGCATTAGACCACTATGCTATCAGAGGCCCCAACCTCTTAAGGGTCCAACTGAACTGGACACTGGCACAGCGCTGGAAACAAACATAAAGAACGGTTCCTGCATTACATATCACATCTTTGCTTTGCTCGTCCTTTGTTCAAACGACTATTGGTCGTTTGTACTGCTGGATGCTTTGTGTTGCGCCCCCAACTCGGGATTTGAATCGGCAACCTTGTACTTATATATGCCCAGTTCCTTAACCCCTGCATCACATCGTTCATGTTCTCAGGTGTAATAATTTGAGCTGTACCTTGGTGGTTTAATCAGTCAATTCAAAAATGTATTTATTGATAGATTGCTTCCTTTACAGCAATAATGTGCTTAGCAAAAGCTCTTATCCAGAGTGACTTAGACATACTAGCAGTTTAATTAAACATTATTATTTTATGAAGGGGTTCAGGTTCATAAGTACCTTTGTCCCGACCGGGATTCAAACCTGCATCCTCCTGTGCCCTCCACTCAGGCCCAGCTCCAGAGACAGTCACAGAGAAGATCCAGCAGGTGAGCCGGACGCTGGAGGAGTTCGCCATCTGCCCCGACCTCCGAATCGACCTGTCCCGGCTGGGCCGCCAGGACTTTGACCTGGAGAACAAGTTCAAGCCCTTCAGAGGTGAAAATGAATGACCAATCGTGTTCAGCGTCTCCCCTGATTGGTCAAAAGGGAGGTGTTTAACAGAATGAGCCTGTTAGCTTAGCGCTTACTGGAGAGGTATCCTCTTGCTAAGTGTGCTTCTGTTGTTTGGGTTTTTTTTTAGTGGAGATTGTGGACTCGGTGGAGGTGTACCTCAACATGCTACGAGGGATCTTTGATTTCACGGAGATCAAGGCGCTGCTGACCGACCCGGACCAGCTGAAGATCCGGATAGACGCCATGCACGGGGGTCAGTCCCAATGTCTCCCCCATTCCTTATTTTACTGTGCTCACATTGCAGTGTATGTGTGCGTGTGTGTACGTGTTTGTTTGTTTGTTTGTTTGTTTGTTTGTTTGTTTGTATGTGTGTTTGTGTTTGTGTTTGTGTTTGTGTGTGTGTGTGTGTGTGTGTATGGCTGGGTGAGTGTGCGTGTGTGTGTATGTGTGTGCATGTGTGTGTGTGTACATGTGTGTGTGCATGCGTGCATGTGTGTGTGTGTGTGTGTCTGCGTGAGTGTGTGTGTGTATGTGTGTGCGTGCGCACACACCTCACAGTTGGTCTGACGGCCTCGCCTGTTGTCATAGTGATGGGGCCTTACGTCAGGAGGATCCTGTGTGATGAGCTGGGGGCCCCGGCCAACTCCGCCGTCAACTGCGTCCCCCTGGAGGACTTCGGGGGCCAGCATCCCAACCCCACCCTGATCTACGCCACCTCCCTGGTGGAGTCCATGAAGGGGGGGGACTTCGGGCTGGGCGCCGCCTTCGACGCAGACGGGGTAACTGTCCCCCCTTCCTCCTCTCAGCCGACCCCCACAATCATGGGTCTCTTGGCGAGCGCTCCCATTTGCAGCGTGTGGCTGTTGATTCAGGTTCACTCTGGAGGTGCCGTGTCATCCCGTTGCAATAATTCTGATTTGGTTTCTGAAATGAATTGTTTTTTCGGAACATTCCGACCCCTAATCACCCCCCCAGGGGGAATTCTAAGTGGCGGCTCCATTAATCTGTGAGAAAAACAGACAGCCGCTCAGTAATTTCCATTTTGTGTTTCCGTTGCTTGGTTTCCATGCCTACTCCGGCCTGGCAGTTGGGAATACGTCCTTGTTTTACAGAAATCTCAGTTGGCCCCACATTTACAGGGACATTTCCCCCATGGAAACGAGCGTTGATATCAGATTCACTGGAATAGATGAGTGGTTATACAGCACAATTTACCTGAATTTCCCTTTTGGGATAATAAAGTTCAACTTCACTTGACAACCGCCATGTGATTCGTTAATCATTGATAGCAGGGACGAATTTCCAGCACAATTTCAGTGTACAATTAACAAACATTTATTTTACAGATGCTCTTATCCAGAGCGACTTACAACATCATGGTAAACGGATCTGGTGGTTCAGTAGGTGGAGCATGGTTCTATGTGGCTCAGTAGGTAGAGCACGGCACTGACAACGCTTAGGTTGTGGGTTCACTGGGACCACATATAATGAGAAATGTATGCACTCACTACTGTAAGTCACTTTGGATAAAAGCGTCTGCTAAATGGCATATATTATATTATTATTATCATCACGCAAGGGGCATACTGAAGTTATAATATATTATATTATAACGTTAATTAATATATCAATAAGTGAAAGATGTATATCAATATCTACAGTGAAAGAGCTATAATATTAAAATGATATATATACAGTATATAATTATTTTGGTAAAGGTGGGGTTTCTACAAGCACAAGGCTTTCTTTCCACCTGTTTAAATCTCTATTTTTTGCTGTTGTGTATTTCATAATGATGTCATTGCCACATTTTTCATAATGATGTCATTGCCACATTTTCTATGACCAATGAACTAACAGTACATTTGTACTTAATTAGATGTGTTTAATTATCTCGGTGGGCAGGACCGCTACATGATTCTGGGCCAGAACGGATTCTTTGTGAACCCATCGGACTCGCTGGCGGTGATGGCGGCCAACCTCTCCTGCATCCCGTACTTCAAGCAGATGGGGCTGCGCGGCTTCGCCCGGAGCATGCCCACCAGCACTGCCCTCGACAGGTAGGCAGCGCCCCCTGGCTGGTGGGAGGAGGTACTGCGTTGGGCCACATGAACCTCCATGGACCCAACGAACAGCGAATACTCAGCTCCAATTTTGTTTCCCCCCATTTTCTACCAAATAGTAGCCAATTGTACTCTTCCCCCCCTTTTATTGTGAGCTCGCTGCCGTAGTCCTGAGACCGACGATGTACTTCCACCGAGCCGGAACTCGCCAAGCCGTCAACTGTAACTCTGGTACACATAGAAACACACTTATACGCAGCTAACTCATATCACCCCCTCCCTGGGGCAGACAGCCAATTGCCGCCCCCTAGTGGCACTCCCGGCCAGAGCCGAGCTGGCGTGGCCGGTGGAATCGAACTCCGGTCGCAGTGGGCAAAATGCATTCTGGTCGGACGCTCTTACCACTACGCCACCTGGGAGGCCCTCAGCTCAGTACTCTTAACATCGAAGGTTCTATCTCCATACTGCTGAAACAATTTGATGCACCTTCTGAAAACTAATTAAGGGCCGTTACCAAGTACAACACTGTGACAGTGGAGGTTTTGTTCTGTAATATATCACCAACCCGAATCTATGGTTGAGCTTGGGTGATGCTGTGGGTTTATTTGCGTTTTTTGAGTTATTGGAGAACGTGGCTTCATGAAACAAAAAACTAGCGGAGCTATCATATCATCAGTGACTTGCTGAATTCTTAACCAATCATTGTGCTTTGCTGTGGAGAGCAGGATCTTCTTATTGGTCAAGTCAGTGATTGACAGCTCATTGTGGCTACACCCATGGTGGGGTTCCTGAATCCTCGCTCTCCCATCACAACCGTTTTGTCTGAATTCACAGTACACATTTTCTACAAGTATTTTGTCCAGTTGGAAATATGTTATTTTTATATAATTTTACCATACATGCCTGTTGTGTAGTGTCATGTCTTACCCTTGATTTTGTTTAGTTTTTTTTACGAGCTCAAAAACCCCAAATATTTTGTGAATTTTTGTAATTATGTAAAAGATCTCTTGCTCATGTCTGAGCAGGAATTGTGGTGGGATTTATAATTGTGGCCCTTTTCCCCCAAGATATGGCATACATATTTAGCTGCCACCCACATACAGTAACACTCCCTCTCTCTCACACACACACATACACACACACACACACACACTAACACTCCCTCTCTCTCACACACACACACACACACACACACACACACTAACACTCCCACACACACACACACACACAAACACACACACACACACATACACATACACTAACACTCCCTCTCCCTCACACACACACACACACACACACACATACACTAACACTCTCTCTCTCTCTCTCTCTCTCTCACACACATACACTATTTCCTTCTCTCTCTCTAACTCCTCGCTGTGAAGCACTCTCTCTCTCTCTCTTCTTGGGTGGGTCAGATTAGCTTTAGCTGTTGAAACAGCACAGTGAGGTACACTGATGCCTCTCTCTCACCTCCCCTCCCAGAGGGAATAGACTCCCCCGTCACCCTATCTGGGTGGTCCAGTGGTGGAAGAGACCATTAAATGTGTGTGTGTGCGTGTCGGGGGTATTATGACAGTGCCCTCTTCATCTCCAGGCAGGTGATGATAGACCCATCCCACAACAGCTGGGCAGTAAGGGAGGGAGGGAGGGAGGGAGGGAGGGGGGCCATTTTTAACTGGGACATGTGACTCACACTAGTGGGCACCTGTATGTGACTACTGACTGACAACAGAGTCCGTCTGTGGCCTTGATAGGCGTCTGTGGGCCATGTGAGCGAGCATGTGTCTTGCCCTACTGTCTGTGCTGGGAGAGAGCTGGGTCTGTCTGTGTGTGTGTGTGTGTGTGTGCACGCGTGTGTGTGCGTGTGTGTGTGTGCACGTGTGTGTGTATGTGGTGTGCATGCATGCATGCATGTGTGTATGTGTGTGTGCATGTGTGTGTGTGTGTGTGTGTGTGTGTGTGTGCATGTGTGCATGCATGTGTGCAGGTTCTGCAGGGCCCTGCCCTGATAGGCCATTGGGTTCTCAAGGGCCCTGCCCTGATAGGCCGTCGGGCTCAGCAGGGCCCTGCCCTCATAGGCCATTGGGTTCTCAAGGGCCCTGCCCTGATAGGCTGTCGGGTCCTGCAGGGGCCCGGCCCTGGTGGGCAGAACCAGCCCCACTGGGTTCTCAGTACAGTCATTTCACAGAGGAAACTGGATAAATAGGGGGCTGACGGTCTTGGAGAAAATGTCATTACACACCCCAGCAACCTCTACCCCCCCGTGCCACAAATACCCCTCCCCCCCTTTGCTGTTCGCTCTGTGCTCTGAAAAGCATTATGAGCAGGCTGAAGGGTCCAGTGAAGAGTCTTTCACAAAGACTCATCCTCTATGAATAACAGAATGACCTCAAAAGCTCAGCGCCCAGAGGGGGAGTGTGAGGCTCCCAAAAATAACCGGAGGTCCATCACCACACCGTGAACCCCTCCAACCCCCCCCCCCCCACCCCCCTTATGTAATCACCGCTGTTATTCAGAAATCAGTACCGCATTTACATCAGTGTGACTAGATTCAAATTAAGGACAAAAGAGGGGGAAAGAAAGTCCACCAACCAATGACCCCACACATATGCACTGCATGGTACTACCTGACTCAAGTTTTCAGGCAAAAAAAGGCTCACAGAGAACAAACTGTGTTTTTAATTATTTTGTATTATTAGTAGTATTATTATTATTATTATTAGTAGTAGTCACTGTAATAATATTAATACTATACACATTTTTGTTATGATAATAATTATAATAATCTTGTCATAAGTGTTATAGGAGTGACAGTGTGACACAGTAGTTTAAAGAGTTTCGCCTGAGTGGTTCAGTTACCTGGCGAGGAAACCACTATCACACCCATGAGAAAATTACAGAATTTGGCGCCAGCAAATACCGGCAGCATAAATGGATAGAGTGAAATAACACGCGCCTCGTAGTCACGCTGGGAAATGGCACCCGCTCAGCAAGTAAACTGTGTAAACATTCAAAATTATGAACACTTTTATTTGAATTTCTGTCTGACTTCCACGTGACAGTTTAACAGCCGTGGTTACCCTTTCTCAGACGCGGCCCACTTTTCCAGCGATGCGATGAGTTTGTCATCTGACATTCTATCTGCAAGGGAAACTAGCGGCATTTAAGAGAGCATCCAGTGGCGGCTCGCATTAGCGCTGGCAGCTAGCTCGGAAATGATCTCACATCTTCGGCTTCGGCTTCGGCTTCAAGTTCAGCTTCGGCTATGCCCAGCCCGATCATGTTGTAGTTTGCGCGATAACGCGGTTACTTTACACACGAAAAAAAAACGCGCATGGGGTAGCGTGATGTCATCACAACACCCTCCCCTACTCCGCCTCGAGCTGATGTTTCATGATCTGGGACACAGAGCCATACCGCCGTTTTTCTCGGTTCCTCTGAACCCTCGATGCACTT